>JAODTK010001835.1:0-10296 GCA_026419785.1 Sclerodactyla briareus | reverse complement strand
TCGCACTGCACATGGCAATTTAGCAGAACAGGAAGCAGCCACATAAATAATGGGCATGTTTTCGTATGTTTCAGGCTTCAGTCTAGAGCTGATTGAATCACATAATGCAACAAGTTCTGTGTAGGTGATCTATACAGATTTTCGCCACCAATCACCATAATTAATGGGATTTGCCTTATTCCTAGATTATATTGTTTACGCTCGTAGCAAGTTTCCCTCATGACCATACGACTATAATGATGTGGTTTGACTTTGGCATGTAATCAAGATGGAGGTGCTCTGACCTGCCTATATTTCAGCATAGACTATGCTAATTGGGTGGACCATTTAACAAATTTCACGATTGGCATTTCCAATTGGTGGGAATTTTCTCTCATAGTTGTTAAAACTACTCTTTCAACTCGACATTTAGTCAGAGCTAGTCAATTGGCTCATCATTCTAATGGGATAAACCACTGATTTGCACAGCCGGCAAGACACTTGGGGCAGATTACCACGCCTTGTTCTCTCACAATTGGTTATTCTTCGATTGATGTTGACGCGAACTACGTAGCAATGTTTATTGACTTCTAAGAACAGCTGTGGCCTTATGAGATCACGGGTGTCCAAAGGTTGTTTACAGGGGAACAATAACAATTGTTTGAACTGCCTTCGTGACTTCAGGATCTCACACATTGACCCATAATTATCTCCCACTTCGGGGATATTATTGTTTTGCCTTCGTCGTGTCCGCCGACGTCCGCGCCGCCGCGTCCCCCGCCGCGTCCGCCGCCGCTCCGCGCCGCCGGAGATTTTCGTCGTTAGCGCGATAACTCTCCACGCTTTACTCGATTTAGCTTAAACTTGGTACATCTGGTTACTCCTATGGAGATCACGGGACTGCTTTCGAAAACTGGTATTACCTTAAGTCTGCTGCCCTCTGCTTCGGTGATTTTATCGCGAATTTCCAAGTTTGTCCGATCTACATGAAACTTGGTACTCAGGGGTGACAAATTGGTCCCGAAAACTGTGGCATTTTCAAGGTCATCCGAGGTCAATTTGTGTAATTTTTTTGCAACTTGTCCTTTTTTTTCCGAAACTTTGTATTAGGGGTAACATTTGGTCCGAAAAACATGGCAGCATTTTCAAGTCATCCGAGGTCAAATTGCGATATTTTTGCTGAAATGTCATTAAGGGTCCCTTAAGGGGTCGAAACTGATTTTGGTACTTTTTCCGCTATTGCACTGGCATTGTTTCATTTTAATGCAAAATGCTCCTAGAGTTGATGTATCACATGGAGAGTTACCGATTTTCATCAAACCTACTGCCATGTCCATTGACTGTCATTCAAGGTCGGTAAGGGGTCAAAAACTGTTCTGGCCATAATCGAGAATTGAATATCTGTGAAGGTCTGGAAGGTTCACCATTGGCTATAATATGTTGACCTGCTCATGTGTGTGGACCTCTGACCTCATTTGACCTCTGTCGGGTGGTCTTGTGGTTAAAGGTTGAGTCTTAATAAATTGCTTATTTAAGGAGTTACGGGCAAAAAAAAATAGAACTGGTTTTTTCGGTTTTTATAGACCTTTGTGTGCTTTATAGAAAAAACCAACTTCCGCTCCGATCGGACGCATCCTTTGGTAGTTTCAATGGGTCCAGAGTTTAATTTTAATGTGCTTTTTCGCACTAACATTAGGCGTGTTCTTGGATATGCAATATCTTCTAGGAGTGGATGCACACATGGAGCGTACCAAATTTTATAAGAAGCGGCCATGTCATTGAAGGTCATTAAAGTCACGTAGGTGACAGACGATTTGAAATATTTTTTGGCAATAGCAGCACTGGGCGTGTTATCAGACTGCAAAATGCCTCTAGGAGTGGATGTATCACATGGGAGTTACAAATTTTCTATAAAAACCTGCCATGTCATTAAGGTCTTCAAGGTCACTTAGGGGTCAAAAACTGTTTTCCTGGCAATAATCGGAGAAATGAATTTCTGAACGGCGGGAAGTTTCAACATTGTTATATACTTGGTTGACCGCTGCATGTGTTGACCCTCCGTACCTCAGTCTACTCTGTCGGTGGGCATGTGGGTAAAGGTTTAGTCCTTGAATAAATGTGCTTATTTAAGGAGTTATGCAAAAAATAGAAACTGTTATTGGCAAAGTGGGGGATATATGTTTGCGGTCTACCGCCAGGCGGGTCTAGTTTTGAATTTGTCTGGTTCATTTGTGCAGTTTCAGCTACAAGACTATTGGTGCTCTTATTTTTTTGAATAGCAGAACAGTACTCACCGCTGTGTATTATGCATGCCTTCACCAGTGGAAAGGCATACAACTTGTGCAACGTTCGCCGAAATTCCCTCAAATGCGCAAGGCATCGCGTCAGTGGCAAGAACAGATATGTACCTTGGGGGTACGACCCCACTCACCAAAAATCACATCGCTCTCTCTGAATATAAACTTATGATCACCCAAGGTCTCTCTGAAAATACCTGTATATGGGAATTAGGGGGCCCTTCAGGTCTACATATCCATAACACGGTTCTTGTGAACACCCTCCTCTGTATTTCCTCTTGGTATCCACAGAGCGAGGGAATACGTTTCAAATGCTGAATAAAATATTATATGCAATCTGGATTATAAGGAGGGTCTTTCATTCTGACATCTATAAGCTATTTTAAACCTGACCTGAATTCATAATCTTTGATAGGCTCCCTTTTTTGTTTTTATCTAGAGCTCTTGTAACGAGTTTTATCTTATCTGGTATCAGAGCGGTTTTGCTTTCTTCTAATACTTTCTTCCATTTCATGGAACTTGCCAGTTCGTTGGGTAATAAGTAGAACTTCTTCTTGACGATAGCACCATCTCCAGAGCTTGTGAATCTATTCACAACTAGTAGTTAGTTTGACTCTGCCAAAATTCAATTTCACTTATTTTTTAGTTTAGTTTAAGTTTTTATTGAAAAATTTGTTGCCAACACCATAACACCCCAAGCAATAGCACCTTCCAGAGCAAATCCCCAGTTGAAGTCTAACTCCGACCACCAATAGCGCAATAACCTGAAGCGCAAGTACAACCCACACACCTCTGAAATGTTTTCTAGTGTAGTTATAGAATTAATAATTTTGTTATATTTTTTAAAATAAAATTAAGTTTTGTAAAAAAAATTTCTCATTTCTTTTTTAATATCATTAATTCTTTGTATCTGCACGCACCCTCGAGTCTGCAGTACTTCGATCAATGTCCGTCATTTATAATGTATTCGTTGTTAGTTTTTAAAAATAGGTCGTATTTAATTTGTAATACATACCAGAATTATCAACTAAAAGATTGCAATAAACATTCATACCCTCAGTGGTTCTACCAAACCACGGACACTACACTATGAACACAACTGTGGTACGTCCTGACCATCATTCGGCCTCCATTTGTCAGAGAAATAGTATGTGTATTATTTGTAAAATCAATTCTGTATTAATCCCATGTTCCCTTGGTTTTTCCTCCCAGGCAAACATCTACCTTATGGTCACTATCACATACCATATATGTGATAGAAAAATTATCCCACATAATAGTTATCCCCTGATCGTCATAAAGAATTGGTGTTACAATCTTTTGGTAATTTCCCAATGTAAATTTTTTCATATTCACTAATCATACTAGTCATACCCCATTGATATTTTGCAATATCTATTGCATGTTGTTATTGTATGGACTTCCAATATACTCATTTATGTTAACATAGTTTATTTCTACAGTAATATCATGGCAGAGCCCTTTTATTATTAATTCATTACCATCTTCATCTTGATGCTGAATTTCATTTCATTAATTATGCCATTTTCCAACGGTTTTTTTCAATTTTAGTGCTCCATTCGTAGTATGCTACTATCTTCCGTAGTAGGTCATTACCCAATGGCTACACCCACATTTTAGATTGTTTTTCCCGTTAAATATATATTGGTGGAGAGATATTTTGATCACAATTTAATAAATAGCTTTGAATGGGTTCTTTCCACTTTCCACTGTATTCCCATCAACCCCAAACTGTATGAAGTGAAAAAAGTCCTGCAATATCTCCAGAAAATTGAATAGCATTATTTTCTGGAACTTAAAGTTTCAAATTCCATTGTATTTAGTTGACCTTATCACCACCCATGATAATTCACTGGTGATCAAATTCACCAGTCGATCCACATTGTGAAGGCCAGCGGCAATGGAAATCTCACTTACTCACACTACCACCCCTATACGATTTTTTCACCTTTAGAAATTTGTATAACCTATCCACATATGCTGTTTCAAAGTCATTTTAAAATTTTCCTGCCCTATTGTCTATAGTATGTTTCCCAAGTCAATGACTTTCAAAATGTTTTCAATTCCATAAGTATGATTCATTTCTTTAAATTATTAATGTTTTTAAAATGAAAAAAAAAACATGTTACCACAGCATTCAAAGCTTCTCCAAGAAGAATACAAATTTATTAGGATATATTCACCCAGGCAATAAGAGCCTTTGAGCAAAACAGACTTTACACGTCAACTATACATCGTTCAATACCTGACACATTGGACATCGGATCTCCCAGATTTATTTGAAAATTATGTAGTAACCACACTTCAATCTGTGAGTCTATCACGTGTGGACCTCAAACCCGAATGCAATTTTGGCTAAATAACTCAACTGTGTATTGTGTAGCACCTCAGGATGTGGTGCCAGCTATACAACCTCCAATCATACAGACAGTAGATTAAAAGCTTTATAGGTTTCATGTCTAGTATCTTTGTCGAAGGCTGCCAAAAGAATGATTGCCCACACCTTATCAAATCATTAATCAGCATTACTAAGAAGATAGACATGTCAGCCTATGGAGACATATGTCCATCGTTCATGTTTCACAAAATCAATTTGAAGCAAGCACGTCATACCCATAGTACATTGTTTAGGGCAATGCTTATGCTGGACTTCAATGGCATCAGACGGTAATTATGACACTAGTAGGTTACGAGAATCCCCTGAAGGGTACCCAGATGCAAAACGGTATGGCTTTTGGTGAAAATCAACCTCGAACACCTAGATACACAGTTTCTCAACTTTCACTCAAGGGCCCAGTAAAGGCCGCTTGATATGTTTGTCATACCACAATCAGAAGGTCTAACAGATCGTGGCCCAGAGACACTCATACTAGCATGAGAACATTTGTTTATTGTAATTTAAGGGGCACAAACTCAACCAACACAGTTTTTTTTCACACCTGGCCCATCGCTGATGCTAAACACAGTTTTTGTCTCTATTAGATGATTGGACTCAGTCTCCGTAATTTACCAAGTGTTTAAAATTCGCTAGCAAGCTCACTGCATATGCTCGTAGCAAAGATACTTGGTAGTTGGTCAACTGTTTACATGATGCCTACAGATTTAAACTTGAGGATTGGTTCCCATATCGTTATAATATGAAATCAAATAGGCCCCAGAAACGACAAAGCAGCACTCTCGTTACAATATTGTTAATATCGGGTGTTATTGCGAGCAACCACACCTGTTAGTGAACCTTAAGTGAGTTTGATGAATGACTACCGTTACACCAATTGGCAACTCAACTACTTTATGATACACTAAACCATGATCAACACTACATTAGCAACAACGATCCACAAATATCCGATCTGCAAGTGAACTGAATAACAAACTTGCCATCATCGTTGGGTTCGGGATTGCAATAGTTCATATATTGCTTTATGATGTACTTAAATATCTACGTCAGATGTTTTATTCAGTAAATAACTACAAAGCTACAACCCATTACAATGCCCACACATTTTCGGCCCACCATCCAACAGCGCCACTCTCAATTGCTTTAAATGCCAGTTAAAACCCTCCGATGATGCCTGGCAGGGCATCCACCGTTAGAACCTAACTTTCCCAATACATTTGCCAATCTTTGTTTTAGAATTCTTTATCTTGTTTAGACCACCACTCGGGTTGACTTGTTTGGTGTGCAGCCACACTTTTAACAACTGCAAGGATCTTGTAACAATAGTGCTAATAGCTAATGCGATAGCCGTTAATATACTAACAACAGTTACAACCTTGTTCTCTAAATACAATTCTTACTTTTTCCGATAGCGTCCTTATCTTCATTTACAATTTGAATTGATAGTTTCTTTTATTATTCTGTTAATCTGCCCAAGCAATGCTCTATCATGTATACTTGCAGCTTCCCATCTACCACTTCTTTCTAAATTTTTTTTTTCCCAAGTCCTTTTTTCTTGCTTGATTTCTTTTCAGCTTCTTCTTATTCCTCTCCTATGTGCATGCGCTAGATTTATTGTTCTGATAATATAACCTCGTCTAATTCTTTCCGTTTTGCCAATATTTGACAGCCCACCACGAGATTTTTGTAGAGGTTCATCGAGAGCTAGTAGTTCTCTCATCCTAAGTTCTGTTTTGGGTACACTGTACACACCCTCTGTGGTTAGCTAACCCATTATCGAATAGGCGCGTGCATCTCACCTTGTAATGATTGGATCGATCATTCATTAGCAACTTCTGGCAGTTCTCCATTTAATATACTCAGTATTGCAGAGGCAGATTTATGCTCAACTGTTTGGCGGATGTTTGTGAGTAGTCAACAAAACCCCATTTTATTCCGCATAGTATTTAATTAAATTATAATACTATCGAACTTGCTTTATTTATTTTTTGAGTTTACTGGTTTATTATCCTTCATATGTTTTTTTACTAGAAGAACACCAGCTCAGTTTAAAATTATCATAATTCTTAACATTTGGGATTAATCCATATTTTTTAGAATCTAGCATAGAATCATCTAATTAGTTCTTTTTGTTGTTCTTCAAGACCAATACACTCCTTCGTAAGATTATTAGTAGATCACCAAAAGTGAAATCATCATTGATAATGTTTGTCTCATCAGCATCCATCTCCAGAGAGGGATTTTTTCCCTCCATAATCATCCAATGCAACGTCATCCATTTTTCGCTAACCAGCGATGCTGGTGGAGCTAGTGGAATCTGCTGTCACTCGAGATATTATCTATCTATCGATTATCTATCTATCTATATATCTATCTATCTATCTCTCTATATATCTATCTATCATCTATCTATCTATCTATTATCTATCCAGTGTGTTACCATTGCCTGTTTGGCTCCCAAACGGTCATTCTTGCGATGGATGTCGACATGTTCATTGACCCATGGGAAATGTTGACCTGTGAGGTCAGGTCAAAGCCCCATAAAGGGGCAATATAGGCCATTATGGTATTAAATTTCATAAATTGTATCTCCTCTACATATTTTAATGCACAGTGCTGATGTTCGGTCATATGATGGTCTACAGCCCGTACCTGGGGTGTTCAGAAATTTTGGGTCCAAGGCCCCCCTGGGCTCGAAAGGGCCCATTTTAGGAATTTCACACAATAGTATTGAAATGCATCTCCTACCATCATTGATGTTCTTTTAGGTGACATTGATAATGAGGTCCTTGGGTAGAGGGCCATCGGGGGTGTTCGGGAATTTTGGCTCAGGACCACTTTGGGCCCTAGGGACATTGATGGAAAATACCGTAAAATCTTTGTATCTACTACAAACATCCTTTGTTTGCCACGGGCTGAGGTTCAGTCATAATTATGGTCTGATAGACATACTTTTTGGGGTGTTGAGGATTCTCTGTTCCAAAGTCGGAAGCGGGCCCTAGGGCCCATTTTAGATATTTCACACAATGGGTGTTCGAAATGCATCTCCTCCCACAAGTTCGAATTGGTTTTCTTTAACGTTACATGTAATGGTCCTTCAGTAGAGGGCCCGTTGGCTCGTCCAGGAATTTTGGGCCCTAAGGGCCCAGTTTGGGCCACAGGGCCCATCATATGAAATACTGCGACATATAGTATTTCCTACAGATCTAGTTGCACAGTGCCGATGTTCGGTCATAATGATGGCTAATAGCCATACCTCATGGTACCCAGAGATTTGGGACCTATCTCCAGTGTGGGCCTGAGAGCCCATTCATGTGCGTACGCGAAAAATGCTTCTCCTCTCTCAAGGTGTTGGGTGAAAAGTACTGACAGTCGGTACCGATGATGGTCAAACAGTCGAACAATTGGGGGGTTCAGGAAAGTTTCATCCAAGGTCCCACTTGGGCCGAGGGCCCATTTTATGAAATTTCTGGGATAAAAACACATTAATTAATGCTCCTGGGGTAGTGTCAAATGCATCTCAACCCACACATATTAAACACATAGTACTCGAATGCATCTCAAGTTCCAATGGATTTTTGTCTCGCCTGAAAAAAATTCAGGAGGAGACTTAGTGGACAGCATGGCGTGTGTGTGTGTGTATGTGTGTGTGTGCGGGTGGGTGTGTGCGGTGTGTGTGTGTGTGTGTGTGTCACAACTTTCCTCGTGAACAGGATATCTGTCGAACGGCAAGTGCAATTGCGACGAACTTTCAGTCGGTAGCATCGGGGTTGGGTGAACACGACTGATTAGATTTTGGGCACGCAAGTCACTAATAAGTAAGGTAATTAGCCGATGTATGTAATTTATTGTTTGGCTCGTGAGCAAGATACAGGTGAACAGTAGTGCTATGGTGATTGGTTGGCAATAGATTGGAGGGATAGAGGTAGATGAAATGATTAGATTTCAAGCGTTAAAATAGAGTCACCAAAGGTTAATTCGGGGTCAATTCGAGGTTGGGAGGTGCCACCATTGTGGGCATCAACTCGTTGGACTCCATTGTTTTGACTTGACCTCAATTTTGACCTTTACCAGTGTTTTTGCCGAATCAAATTTTCGTGGCCATTTCGGATCTCAAAAGTACCGTTCGATCGAAATGAAACCATAAATTGACTCCATGTGACCTTTTGTGTGTGAAGATATAAGAAGTCAAAGTTTTCATGCAAACATTAAGTGCAGTTAGGATGTTTCGTAGTGATTTGTCATGGTGATTTTTAGCATCAGCAGGTCAATCTACCCCTGAAAATTAGGTCAAAAGGTCAATGGTCAAATGTTGAATGAATGTGTTATTTTTCGAGTTACCGGGCAAAAAAATTACAAACTGTTCAATTGTTGTCAAACTAGGGATATGTGGCAGAGCTCGGTCTGCCTGAATAGACGAAACAAAACTCCCGCTCAATCGGGCACTCAGTTCTCATGTTACGAGGGGTCAAAGGTTGCTTTTGATACCTTTTTTGGCAATGGCATAGGCAGTATACTTGGGATACATAATGCTTGTAGGAATGCGCTGCATCTATGAGTAGTAACATTTTATAAAAAATGACATGTCATCAAAGGTCATTCAAGGTCACTATGGACAAAAAAATAATATTTTTGGAGGACAAATTACAAGACTGCTTGGGCCCCCAAGTTGAAAATTCAGGACAGGGTTGTACGTCATGGGGAGACATGTCATAAAAGCCATTCATGAATCAAAGGCCATTAAGGTACTTATGGCATATAACTGCAATAGTATGTGTTCCTGCAAAAAACAACCTTACAGGACCTTTCCTGATTGTGGTTTATATTTCAGGACAGCGTTCAACCCAGTAGGTTACATTTTTTTTTAAAGACGGGTCAGTCATCCGAGGTCATTAAAGGTCAATTTGAGGTCAAAAACTGATTTTGGCACTTTTTCGGCAAATAGCACTGGGCGTGTCATAAGAATGCAAAATGCTTTAAGGAGTGGATGCATCACAGGGGAGTAACATTTTTTTTTATTAAAAACAGCCATGTCATTGAAGGTCATCAAAGGTCACCGTAGGGTCAAAAACTGATTTCAGTACTTTGGGCAATTGCACGGGCAGTTCACAGAATGCAAAAGCTCTTAGGAGGATTTATCACATGGAGAATTACAATTTCCTAAGAGCTGCCATGTCATTAAAGGTCATTCAAGTCACTTAGGGGTCAAAACTTTTTTGGCAATAATCGGAGAAGTGAATCTTGTGACGGCTGAAGGTTCACCACTGTGATATAATTGTTAACCTGCACGTGTGTGACCTCTGACCGCAATTTGACTTCTGTAGGTGTGGTCTAGTGGTTAAAGGTTGAGTCTTGAATAAATGTGCTTATTTTATTTAAGGAGTTACGGCAAAAAACATAGAAACTGGTTATTTTTGGAGATGTGATAGACCTTTGTGTGCTTTATGGAGGAACCAACTCCCGCTTCGATCGGACGCATACTTGAGTTACAAGGGGTCAAAGGTTATTTAATTAAATCTTTTTCACACAGTAACATTAGGCGTGTGCATTGGAAGCAATGTATGTTCTAAAGAAGGATGCATCACATGGAGATAGTACCAA
>JAODTK010001834.1:0-25055 GCA_026419785.1 Sclerodactyla briareus | reverse complement strand
CAACATCAATCTTAGATGGTAGGCATGAGAGAGTTACTTTTGTTCAGTATTAGGTCTGGGGTTTTCTATTATTATTTTTTTCTTCTTCATCAACATAGGCAAGGGCGGCGATTTGTGTTGACGATTGAAGGGGGGGGGGGACTGACCATGATGAGATACTATTAAGGGCGCGTCACCACGGGTTGGCGCGTAGCGTACCACGGAAATTTCCCGTTTGACAGATCCCCTAGATTGCGGAAACGGCACTTCCCGTGGCCTATGGGACAGTAAGCTCGCATTCCTAAAATTGATTGGAAAATGTCGTGTCAGAAAGGTTACCAAAGCGTATTCGCTTAGGATTCATTTCAAGTGTTGCGTTGGTGCTGTGACATTATCAGAATACCATGCAAGTGAGCGGTTACCAGTGAGGCATGAGAAGAGCAATGGAATGGGGCAATGACAACAACCAGTACGTTCGACATTGCACTGACCATCTCTAACCTATCACTCAGATATGCTGCGTTTTACTCAAAGATTAGGCCAAACATTTTATCCTATTTGAGGACCACAGGGCGCCATGGGATCGAGAGACACTTTCAATAAGGGACCAAGACAGGTGGCCAAATGAGTATAGCACAGAAGTGAAGCCGCAACTGTGCGCGAAGCGCCCATTATTTTTTCCACTTTCGGACATCCCATGGCGTAAGTAGGCAATCTTTGGATGTCAACTTATCTTCACATGAATCTTGAATCATGTCTTTGCACGATGTTGTGTGAGGGTCCCGTGGCCGAATATGTCGACATGGATTCTATTGGCTTAATATGTGCACCGTGCACGCACCCAGCGTTCAACAAGTGGTCGCTCCCTTGAATTGATTGCCTAATACTCTATTCTAAATGCAAATAGGATGGCCACGTCACCAGACTTTCATACGGGGGGAGGCACAGACGTTTTTCGGGGTGCGCGAGAACACTATCTAGGCGGAGCGCCACCATACGGTTGGCGCCGAGAGGCCAAAATAAATTTTTGCGCTAAGCCCCCAGAGGCCGAAAGACTCTCCTGGGCGTTTAGGCGCATGTACAAGCTTACAAAGCTGGACATTTTGGGATCACAAATTATGTAACGGTGGAGATTTTTTTAAACCATTGTGTCTGTCGCGAGAACCTCGGTCTTTATACGCTGCCCCGACTTCAACTTTGCGGCAGAATATCCAACCATTTGTGCTCCATATAGGCGGGAAAAAAAGGGATCTAGCCAAAAATTTAGACATTTTAGCTAGCCTCAGCTCTACCGTCCCAACCATGATATGACGTCATACGTGAGAAAGAGCAGGGAACTCGAGTAGAGGTATCTGGAAAACAAAACAGGCGTTGAAAATTCAAGCAGTCTGAGAAGCTTAGGCTACTGCAGTTTCCAAATCACGCGTGGTCGAGGGAGGAGGGAGGGAAACGAGACGGAGGCTAAATGATAGTAATCGAAAAAGAGGTGTGATTGTAGTTTTCAAGGTTAATGGAGAATGTTGTTGGTTTGTTGTATGATTCCACCCCACAGATAAGTATTGTACAAGTTATGGGCCAATGAGGCGGAAAGGACGGACTTGTCCTAGAGGTGTGCGGAAGAGACGGGGAAGAAAGTCAAAACAGGGGACGAAAGCCACTACTAGTCCGCACAAAACACAAACTTTGTTCACTTTTTAGTGTATGCGAGCGATATTGTCCCTTTTTTGTCACCTTGCGGCAGCGATTATATCGAGATTCAGGCAATATTTGGACATGCCTTTTTGCCACTGATTTGGAACCTTTTTTTTTTGTTTTTTGACCATCGCACAATTTTTGTGGCGTCCACTGGCCGCATTTTTGATTGCCCACCGTGTGCCTCATGTGATAGTATGTGACCATGCACCAAACTTCCAAGCGAGGGGTCGCAACCCATGAAGAAAATGGCATTTGGGCGTCCCCCTAGAACCAAGAATATGGGGGGACGCCCGTCCGCCCCCCCCCGTCCCCCCTGCTCGCCGACCCTGGAACAGGTATAATTATGACCCACTATCAAACTGATTGGCGTATCCTGAAGGAGGAAATATTGTCTCTGTATTGACACTGAGTGTTGGATGATATGGAATAGGCGACTACCGTTTCTTATGAATGAACTTTTTATTATCCTATTACCGAACCATTTAATAAATATTGATCAGTGAAACCCACTTGACAAAAAAATCATTCATGAGAATGTTTCGGTCTTCGGAAAAACACGGTCGTTGAAGAGTATGCCTAGGCAGTTCTCGTGTTTATAGGATGACGTAATTCGATACACGCTCATTGATCAGTTTCTTCCAGAATCCTGGAATGAGAAACACGGTTCTGGGCTCCCTGTTTTTATTTTCTGATAGATTTCTCGATGAATTTTATTAAAAAATGTCTCAAATCATAGTTTCGCGTCAGCTGATTCGTCCTGCGTTGGAAGGCATTTTGATGGCGTGTTGAGGCGCAGAGAAAGTCTCCAATTTGGGAGAGGGTGAAAAATCCGAGCACTCACAGCCGTGACTGGTGTGAAGTTCGGCCGCCGATTTGCTCTATTTTGCGTTTTCCCGGCCCAAAATTCACTTCGTCTATTCTGTGTCCAACTTTTTGTTCGTTATTATGCGAGAAATGGTTAGGGCAATACTCCCCTCCCGGAGAAAAAAAGCAGTTGATGCGGTTTCTATGTGGAAAAAATATTGCCCCGAAATGGGAAAGCATAACTATCGTGCGAGGCCCTGGCGAATATTCTGGTTATACTCAATGTACATGCTTCCACATTTTATACTCATAACGATATTTGGAGGCGATTGGTTGATTCAGGTCAGCTGACCGTTGCATAATTATACCGATTATTTGTGCGTTCTTTCAATATCTTGCATGTATACCGGACCATAAACTGAGAGAGAAATGCGTTTCTTATCGGGCACACACGCGGTCTGACTACAAGACGTGAATTTGGAATCGACGGGATGGATAGGACCTCCACTTGTCCACAGAAATTGACGACCATTTGAGAGATTCAATTCGTAAATTAGGGTCAATTCCGAATGTCAAGCAAGCTTAAATGACGGGTTACAAGGCGCGCTAAGAGGAGAGAGAGTGAGAGGGTCTTGGAGGGGGGGGGTCGTATCGGGGGGGGGGGGGGGGCCAGAGTTTCAGGGGGGGTGACGGTCGGAACCCAAGGGAAAGTGCGTCCTACAAAAAAATGCCTCCACCCGCATACCTATTTGCATTATGATTACAATTTATGAGGCCCCTGAACCACATGCTGCTGCGAATATTTGCGGGAAAATACAAAGGCCTGCAAAACCTCGATTGAACTGCAAAGATATATAAATGGGAAAACAGCTGCAGTCAGACCAAAATTAAATAGCATGGAAGCGCAGGTGTGAAGTGCAGCTGCAGAACCATAAGGATCGAACACAAGCCAGTGGCGTCACCAGACTTTCGTCCTGGGCCACTGGGGTGGGCAGGACAATTCAAGGGGCACACGGATACTATCTGAGCGGAGCACCACCACGGGTTGGCGCGAAGCCTACACGGAAATTTTTGGTTGGCAGCCCCCAGATGGGCGAAATGGCCTTTCCAGGGCGTTTTTAGGATGATGCACCAAGTTTCAAATATGGGCATTTATGATCACTAAATTTTGGAATCGGTGGAAAATTGGGACATTTTGTCGGACTCGGGCCTATCGTTTTGCCCCCCGACTTTCACTTTTGGCCAGAAGCTCAGATCGCCACTCGCCAGAATATGCCTTCCAAATGCATGCTCACGACACTATAGAAAAGGAGGTAAAGGTCGGCTACAGTCGGTGAGAAGCTTCTCAATATTTTAATCACAGACAGACCACTTAACGGAATAGTGTGTGACACGAACATGTAATTCGTCTCATCGAGGATCAAAAAGTGTGTGTGTGTGGGGGGGGGGGGGGTGGGGGATTTGATAATGATTACATCTGCCCCCCCCCCTCCCCGTATCGAGCCCATGCCGGAGGAACAAATTTAGGAAAGTTAGGTTGTCTTTCAGACGAACCTGACGTGGGCGTGCCTCGCGGTTCGTTCTCCAATGTTAATGTGTACCCATCAGTAATGACTACAGCCGCTGCAAAAAACCAATGGGAGACTTGGGCCAGACATTATTGGGACGTGGTATGTTACGTACAACGAAAAACATTTTCTTGCGAAAAACTGGTTCCGGGCATTAATACAGAAACATCTATTCAGGATACACTATACGGAAGGAAAAAACCCAGCGTGGGGTTGATGGGAGATTCGTTCATTTCGTTTTGCTCAGGAGCTGCCGTTGATTGAAGTGAATAAATCGCCATGCCATGAATCATTCGGCATAGTGTATCGCGTAGTCAATATAAGACGTTCTCTGTTGGAACTAGGTAGCAGGGTTAGGCGATCTGGTGGACCCCAAACCCCGTTGCGACGAGCCGTGCCTAGCCTAGTTACAACAACGACAGAAATACGACCAAGAAATGTCAGGCGATGGATAGCAAATTTTCCAGAGTTTCCATGTTAAGTTTTAAAAATAAGCAACGCTCGAGGACGGTGATTTAGGCTTCATATTATAGGGGTGTTGCTCAATTTGGAGGAGAGCATGGCAGCGCCGACGCCAGTGTTGGATGAGTATGATGAAAGATGTAGGTGGGGTCTCCACAATTGTGCAATCGTCACCCCACCCTGATACGAAGAGGAAGGGTTTCAAAGCAAATATCAAAAAAACTCTATTTACATTGGAAAGTAATGCGCAGGGGTCTGTCTCGGGAACCTTGTGATGACTATGAAGAGAAAACGATACTTACTTTCAATATAAAACCAGGTTAGGCAATATTTAAACAAATGAGAAAAAGTCAATACGATTATTTCCAGGCTTGTGTGTCGGTCTAACTTATTAAAAAAATACTCAATTATAAAAGTAAGGCAGCAATGGTATGGACAAGTAGCTGGCAAAACTGTTTGGGTTGTTATATATACCAAAAAATCCTATACAATATGCAAAGACACTGCACACACACACACACCACACACACCCACACCACACACACACACACACACACACACACAACAACACACACACACACACACCACACGCACACAACACACACACACACCACACACACACACACATACAAATAAAACACACAAAGGCCTACACAAAATGCCAAGTACTGTCACCCAAGGGTTTCTTCTAAAATATATACATATATTTGATCCTGAAGACTGGAGTGACGTGTCAGTTTTTTTTAAAAAAAATGTTACACTCGATGAGATGTACCCATGCCCACAAGCATTGGTTAAATCTATTACATGCACCCGATTTTACCGCCAAAAATGTCCTAAAACAATATGACAATCGGGTGCTCGTTAGGAGTGGGTGGTCGTCTCGTGTAATATCACACAGATCTCTATCACATGTAATAAAAAATGGCCAGTCTTGATTCCTTGTACGGTTAAATAACAAAAGCCAGATTTCTTACTATTTGACTTTTGACCTACCTTTGATTAAAAAAAATAGTAGGAACATTTACAACTGAAGAGAATTTGAACCGAAAACCAAACCTCCGATATTTTCGCAACGCAAAAGTCACATGAGGTCAATTCAGGGACTATTTAAATAAGAATGTACCTTCGCGAATGGTCATGGAAGTTCAATTCGGACCAAAACTTGGTAAAGGTCACCGGAGATCAAACGAGGGTCAAAGGTCACACAGGTGCGCGTCAACGAGTGAATCGCACTAGCACAGCTCGCAACCGTTGCAGATCTTAGGTTCCATGCAGTTATGGCCGCGAAACAATAGTTTTTACTCTGAAGTTTTGATGACCTCGGATGGGAAACGACGTTATGCTTCAAATGCTCCAGTCACACCATTCGCAACTAGTCCCAAAAGATCAACTATGTAAGATTTTGTCAATGGGAGGCTATGCCCTCTTTTATTATACGGTTTCTGGCCTCTGATTGAACATTGGTGACCTTGAAAAGCGCTCTAAAATCAATAGGTCTGCTCTTTCTCTATACGGTGGTCTACATGTCAATTCAAACTTCATGGATTGTTAGCGTCTGGAGTGGAGAGTTCTCATGAAGGTAAACAACACGCGACGGACATGTATCATTTGCCTTTTACGCATGGGAATTCGGAAGGGAAAATCGCTTACCAGGCGGTATTTAGAGGCTTCATCCACGATATGGAAAATTCTTGGACAGTATCGGACATTAGCATGTCCAACTTTGCAGTTGGGTATTCTGTTCCATGTTACGACCCCGCTGATTCGTAGGAAATGGGCATTTCTCAGTTCCCGAGCACATTCCCTGTTCAGGGAGAGTGAAACCATCTTGGACTAAGTCCAGGTCCGAGTGAAGTTCTCGGAACCAGCAATCCGCTGGATCACCTTGAGATAACGAATAAAACAAAAGGAACGCAAAGTAATGAAGTCTCATTGCACCTGTCCAGGCTTCCTTACTACGGGGAAAACCTCTTAAAGTGGGGACCTTAGTGTTGATTTACCAAACGGACCATCAGAGTTGTGTACTTCCGGTTAGCAGAGCACGATTTTTGCACACGGATATTTTGAACGTTAAGATCAAAATTGATAGAACAAGCAATAGTACATATTGTCACTGCTGATCAGTATAATGATGAATGAAGGGGGCGGGTTCAATCCCAGCCTCAACAGGTTCAACGTAAATTGTAAACGTGCAGTAGGTCTGGTATATAGTTTGGAAATCACTTGCGCCAATTATTTCATCGAAAATCAATAGGCCGTAGATGCTGTGTTGCTATATTTATATGCTATATCCTGCAGAGTGACAACCAGGGACGTAGCTATTAGGGGTCATAGGATTGGGGGAGGGGGGGGGGGGGGAGTGAAAGAAGTAAAAAAATCCAACTGGTTAGATTATTTCTTCCAACTCACCCTACCCCCTATACGAAAGGTTCCATATTTTTGGCGTTCATTTTTCGTTGGTAATGTTTGGGGGGCCTCTTTTCGAGAAGTTTGTAATTTTGGGAAAATGGATCAACCGACTGACCGAGAGTTCACAGATGTGGAGTTCACTGAGTCAATTGAGGCCCATCTCATGAGAACTGTTTCGTGGAGGATGTGGAACCTCACTCTATCCACCCTAAGCACGGAAGATGGCGACTCGGACAAACGCTCGAGTAACACAACGCATATAACTGTTCTCTCTATTCAGGACTGGCCTTAATGGCCACTCTCGATATTTGGGGCTTGAGAGGGGGTGGTCGCGCCAAGTGCACCGATGACACCACAGCATGGCGCAGTGCCGAACTGAAGTGAAAATCAGTGGCGCCAGTAACGTAAATTCTGAGTGTGGGGGGGGGGGGGCGAAGTTTGATGACGGATCTGGGGAGGGGCCTAAGGAGACGCTCTATCCCTTGCAAATTGTTCCGGGCACTAGCTGCAGTTGGTGCAATTAGCACTCCAAAAAACACTACTTCGTTCCCGAAATAATTTCGGCATTTTCACATGTCCTATAGATGCGATGCTGCTCTGAAGTTGTGCTTTTTCTGCCAAATTAAAGGACCGCCGAAGCCCCCCCTTCCCACTTTAGACTTAAGGGCGTACGAAGGATTGGTCAAACCCGAGATGCGCGGGTCACTAATAATCACTATCTAAGGCCCAGCGCCACCATTGGTTGGCGCGACTGTACATAAAAAAAAATAGAGGGTCAACCTCCCAGATCGCCGGAAATGGCCCCTCGGGAGTCGTTTATGATTCATTTATGATCACCTACGGTGTTTAAAAACAAAAGTGCTTTATCGTGGTGGAATTTACACTGAAAACAAAAATGATCTTTGCCACTCTATTGGAATATATGAATATAAATGCGAGGTTAGGTTGTGCCTTCTCCACATTACATATCCACACATTATAAACCAACGCCATACAAGTTACCAGCATTGATTCTTCTGCCCGTCCAGCACATACAGTATTTATGCCCGATATTTAACAAACTATCAATTATTGGTCACTGAAGAGTACAGGACGTATAAGAGAACATGTATCGCTGTGAGGAACGTTCTTATTCAAATATATGTTATCTTGTTATTCTTCGAGAACCAGAGCAAATGGAGTGTCAATCTGAATAATGGGATGAGTAACTGATGTGTAGTATATTGACATGTGCTTCTTCTCCCTCATAGAAGTACAATTTCATATCAGGATGCGATAATTGATGCAAATTCAATACGGGCTTAGCTTTCAGTTTTCGACGGGAATGAGGTTAAATGCATCGGGCTTGGCGGCTGTGCGAGCTGGAACTGCGCTGCAATGCATGAACAAGAACACGAACATCGCCTAAGAACTCCTGATGGTTTCCATCCAGGAGCAGTGGCACCTTTGCAAAACGCCCCCCTCCCCAGCAGGAATATATTTGTGGGTATATTGGCAGCTTGCGTTGGCCGTCCCTGTGCAGGAAGCTTTGGGGGGACTGCGGTGGTTAACCCATTCTCTCTGACGTTCTGTCTTACAGGATCTGGAGGCACGATCAGAGGCGTCAGTCCGTTTCGAAGCGTGGGGGACTATCTGGACTGCAATTTGATACTCTGAGCAGATTACGGCCCCAATGGTTGGCGCGTAGCGGCACCCAGAACATTTTGACGTCTCATACCCTCCTAGATCGTCGGAAATGGCATGCCGGACCTTAATGGCCAAAAATGTAGATGTGCAATTTCAGTACGAAAAGAATGTTGAAGAGGGGCCTACGAGCCGGCCTCGCCTTATCGCTACATCATAATCACATTTCCACATTTTCAGTTCGTCTCTTCAATTTTCCTTCGTTCACTTTTTTCTTCGTTTCTTTGGTGCTTTCTCCTGCAACGATTCTTCAATTTGCTGCCCGCGAGAGCCCCTGCTGATTTCATAATTAGGTAAGTAGGTTCATGGAGGGGAAAAGAAGAAAGAAGAAGGGTAGAGAAGGGGGATGTTCTGCGCAATATGGACCCCGGGTTTGCATGTATGTTCCTGGTTATAAGATGCAGAATATGCCGCGGCGAATGGAGCTGCATTATATGGAAATATCTTACGTACTATAACTATTCCAATATCGGAGTGGTTGGCATAATTGGTTTTAGAGCGTCGGTCCCGCCCGTCTTCGGGTCAAACTGAAGACTTTAAAAATGGTACCTAGTCGCTCGTTAGTCACAGCCCAGGGGATGGAGCAGGGGCGAACGAGAGTATAGGCACTGGGCGGCGCCGATAACAGGGGGATGCCCCCCCCCCACAAATCTTTACCATTACATGTTTAATTACAGTAGTTCCCATGTAAACAAAAACTTGGTAAGTTATGGCGAATGTGACTTTCCTCTATGCGGTCAATTAAATGTGGTGAAATATGGTGGAGCCAACAAGGGAGTTTGTTTGGACATGCTTCATGTGAACCCCTACACCCTTCACATTACAACATGCCGAAATCCAACTGCCATTTTCTTAAAACACTACGCAAGTTAGTCTAATTCTGTCATAATCATATTGTTCAGATTGAATTTGCCAGCCTGACGTGCTGTTTCGGTGTTTCCTAATAAAAGATGACGCTAACGAAAAACAACAGGGCAGGGGATCTTGACATCCGGTTATAGAGGTTCATAGTTGATTGACGTATGGGTCAATATACACAGGCGCGGAACGGGGCGAAAATTCTGAGACTTGAGAAATTTGGACGGAACAAATCTGAAATAAAGGACAGAATTTAATGTGATTGGTTCAAATCCTTCAATCAGATGTCCAAAAAAATGCACAACATTGTTCCATGACAGTGCTGTTCAAGAAATGTTCCAGATGCGGGGCAACGCCAACCCAACTGGACGGAAGTCCTCGATTAAAGATCACTAACAACAAGCGCTATGATAGGATCTATACTCGCAGAAAGCTAAGGCAAGCCTTCTATTTTTTGCGGAATTGAGAACTTGAGAACGTTGTGGATCCCATTAAATGTTATACTTACCGATATCCATCGTGCAATATTCGAGAGCATCCTGACATCATCGATCACTGTCTGGGGAATTGGCCGGGCCACGCAACGGGGATAGGATATCCGCAGATTATCTGCTGACAAGTTATTTTATTCGTTTCACAGATTTTTATGATATATTTATCATGCCTGATTTATAATGGGAACAATTGTTCGCACCGTTAACTTTCGGCACATGTAGAGTTTTTCGTTTCGCATGTATCTGCGCTCCATAATTGATTAAGTGACCGTAAACACTGACGAGTTTGTGAGAATGAGTAATTTCCCTCTGATTTAGACATTCGGGCGGTCGGAAGTACGTGGGAAAAGTTTAGACTTCTTTTCGGCAGAGTGTTGTGCGTATTATGTTGGTTGTCGTACGTCGTAAAATCAAGTTACGATCGTAACGTAACTTGATTACGAGTCGCGACTCGAGTCCGCCAGCACTGCATGGTTGCGGGGATATAAATTACTCGGACTGAAGGAAACCATGCCAACGGTGAGATCATGAGAAGATTAACTTCGAAATTTGCAGAATTTTGCAATTAGATGACATAATTATCATATTTTAATTTTGTAAAAACAATATTAATCAGTATCTAAACTTTATCTGTACCAATGTGCCCACCAAATAGCACCCACGGTCTATGTAAACCTTTAGACTATAACCCTGCTTGAACAAATTAGTACGTGAAATAGACTAATTACCCCACGTAATCAGTGACTTTTATGCCAACAATCTAAACAGATCGTGTTCACTCAACCCCAATATTGCTTACAAAATTTCATAACACTGATCTCACCTCCTGGGAGTAATCCCGCTAACGAAAGAAGTTGACACAAAAACATACACACACGATAACGTGATCGCTAAGTCTTTTCACGAACTTTGTTCAGGCGAGTTGAAAAGCCTTTGAACTTGAGAACCAATTGTTCAGTAGCTCAAAACGGACAAATTTTCAATATGTGTTTGTTAAACTGGTAGGTGTTATTGGAGTTATGCATTTGATGTCATTTATACGGACCTTTGATGGCACTGGGCGAGCATCATGAAGATACAACTTCATTGTGAGAGGGAGATTACATAGTTTTCACACAATGGCCAATTAGGCCCCTCCAATGACATTTGGGTGGTCAAGGCACACGCAGAACTAATATTTATGTCTAACTATCGGTCAATGTCCATCAACGCCCCTAGAATTCAAGGGACAAAAAAACATGCAACATTGCATATTATTGTTACAATTTGAGAAAATTGAAGTTGAAACATAAATGCAATTGATTTTTTTTAAAAAAAAATGCAAATTAGGTACGTTGAATGACACCTCCATTTTGACCCCGAATCTCTGTAAAAAAGTTTTGAGACTGAAAAGTAGACCCTATTCACCACGTTTCGTGATGTGAAAATCCGACAAACTTTTTGAATTTAGCCTAAACTATGCAAATCAGACCACTTAATTAACATATTGTACGCTGAAATCTAATCAGTTCATCGACCTTATATGCTCGCACTAGTGCCAAATCAAGTCACATAGCACCTACGGTTACATCCGTAATTTTGTAACGAGGCCTAAACATAAATTACGCGTTAAAGAGGCGTGATTACCTTACTTAATTAGTAACTTTCGTGGCCAGAATCATAAAAAAACAGATCGTTTTCACCCAAAACCGATGCTACCCTGAAAACAATTGCATTTACCGTTCGGAAGATATCAGGCTAACGAGAAAGTGTGGGAACACACGCAAGAGTGACCACTAAGTCTCCTCCGAATTTCATTCAGACGAGTCAAAAAATTGGACTTGGAAGTGGGACCTTGGACCCACAAATCCCAACAACCGAAGGGAAAGCTTGTTAACCACCATTATGACTTATTGTCGCACTGTGCCACCAAAATTGGTAGGAGTAGAAGCATTTTGCGTAATTCCACTAATCACCATGACGGGGCCCCAGTAACCCACCACTGGGCTCCATGAATCCCTTAGACACCCTGAAGGCACGGCCATCAGGCCAGCATTCAACATCAATCGACACAGGTAACTTCCTTGCGACTGGGATCACGATCTACAAAAACAAGGCGATCGCCGAAAAGTGTCTGCCTGTTGCGCGACCGGTGGTTATGTTATTCACTACACTACACACTTTACACAACCAACTAGTTCATGGGGACCATCGTTTTTTTCCATTGTTTTTTGTTGTCAAACGAACATCACTATAATTTTCAAATAAAACCCAAGCTACTGACCCCAGCTGTGCTTTTAAAATGATCTGGATCAAAGGTGGAGCACATCTACCAAGTTTTGTGGAGGAATCCAACGAACTTTCAAAAAATTGACATAAATTATGCAATGAGACACAATTAAATACCTACCAGTGACTCCGACTTCACTTTTGAATTTCCTCGGGAACATGGTAGACCACATCCACCAAGTTTCAGAAATCCGAAAAAACCTTGAAACTTTGCACAAATTATGCAAATTAGACCACTTAATTAGCATAATTAGGCTAAAAATCCGATCAGTTCATCTACCCGTCAACCAGGTCCTTACATGCACACTACATCACTGTGCACATACGGTTCTTGCGTATCTTGCCTACGAGCTTCAACAATAAATTACAAAAATAAGCTAATTATCCCAAACTTAAGTGCTGACTTTGCTGCCCAAATATAATCAGATCGTGTACACCCAACTCCGGTTGCTACACACAAATTTCGGTAATAATTAGGCCTCATGGTTTGTGAGAAATCCTTCCAACAAAAGTGTAACTACCCAACAACGCAATAGTGACCACTAAGTCTCTCCCCCCTGATTTCATCCAGGCGAGACCAAAAGGAGAGGGAATATTCAGCAAACTACGACCAGTGTTCTCGCCTCCATACAATGCAAGGTCCTAGAACATATTATTCAAAATCATATCATGGGACACTTTGAGAAGAATCACCAAAATCCGAGCCCAATCGGCAACGTGGTTTTCGGAAGGGAGTTATGGAAAGCCGAATGCGCCAAAAATTGCTGGCTTCACTCGTTATTGATACGTGAATCTTAAGCGGGAAAACGACCTAGAAAGTTCATTATTCCACTATGTTCCAAGCCCCATAAGGAGAAAATTGCTCGTTTTATCACCAATAAAATCGGTGACGAAAAATGATCGACGTGTGCGCCAAAAATTACAAGGCAAGTCAGGTTATTTAACGTCAGCTTTTCAGTCCTGCCCGTAATAATGAGTTCTTCGTCATATTGCACCGCTCTCAGGCCCGTAATAACGAATCCTCTCTCATTATTCGTCTATGGTCGGAGGCATAATAATGACTTAGATGCTCGTATCCCACTATCCCCGTTTATCATAATGAATTAACTGGTCGTATTCCTCTCTCTCAATTCATAATTATTGACTGAGTTTCCTCGTTATCTGCCTATCCCGATTCTTAAAATGACTTTAAAAAAATGTACTCATTATTTCCACCGTTCTCTGATCCATAATAATGGCTCGATACTCATTATGTGGCCTGAGAAGTAGAAAGCATGAGGATCTTGGTCGTTATTCGCTTCGCGTGTCTGGTAGAAGTGTGAGTTGCATAAGATAGCAAGAAGTCCTTTATTGCACCTAAAAAGTGGCGCCCTTCCGAAAATAGTTGGCGCTCTTCCAAAAATTAAAGCGCTCTCCCAGAAATGAAACGAGGACGTGGAGGGGAGAGATTTTTCCTTTCAATATTTCCATCAGGGTTGCCAGTTTGGTGTTTACGCTGCCCAAGAATGGAAAAAAATTGGCGTTTCGTGTGGAATTTGCCTGGGAAAAATTGAAGAAACAGCAAAATCACAAGTTGGCTTTATTTGAGTGTTTCTATGCTATTCATCCGAGCAATAATTCATTTCCATTCGTGTGGCGATCTGGCTTCGGGTATAGCCAGGTGGAAACAGGCGTTGGACTTTTCACCTCGTATCAACCTCACTCACTCATATGTGCAGGCGTGGCCCTTTAAACCAATCGGTGATTTGCCTAAACAACGCCTGGCGATTAGGTTGCTCGCTGTCGAGCTGAATCATGGGAGGGTACTAGTGGACGGTGCGAACGTTAACGTTGATTGCGCAATCGGGACATGCTCTCTTTCACCAGATTACGGGAAACGGGCCTTGTCTGCAGGAAAATTACTCTATTGGTATGATTTAGAATTGTTTAGACAAAAACTCCAACCAAGTTTGTGGCATACGTTTAGATGATATCTTTTTTTTGGACCCATTTGAAGGTTCATATTGTAGAACGTCTGGGCCGATACCAAACAAGCGCATACGGCCTGCGCATAGCCGAACCAGTGGCTTCGGTCAATTTAGGCTTCAAACACATCATTATTTTCGATAACTTCTCATTTTCGGTGCTGTAAAAGGTTATTGAAAGTCTTCTGTAAATATTAATGACCGTAAATATGGGCGATCTTCCGCGGAATCTATCAGGGTTGAGCCCTTCCATATCAACACCCGGGTGCTACTGATGATGACAATTACGTCACCTGAATAGTAATGAGCAAAATCCAATTTCTGGGATTCGTCAAACGAAGTACTGCAGACAATATGTTGGTGATATTCGACGTCGTATATATTACTAAAGAGCGATAGCTCCCTCTATTTAGGAACGGCTTGCCATAAAGTCTTGCTTTAGCAGGTCAATCCCGCCAAAATTGTTGGAAAAAACCTGCATGGTTACAGCAGAAGGTTTCGTCACCACGGAACCCCCTCCCCCCATCCCCCGGTTCAATGTTGGTCCGTGGTCGAAAATCCTGCAAGTTTGAAGAGAACAAAATTGAATAGGGTGTGCGGGGGTGGGCGGGGGAGGATGTTCCAAGTGATTTGGCGGGGATTGTAGCTTCTGCGGTATGCTTCCTGGAGACCCAGTTACCTCATGATTCTCTCTATGTCGAATCTGATGTAGTCACCGTCAGTGGCGGCGGAAGCCTACAATTTTGAGGGGGGGGGGGACGCAGACCAAACTTGTGATGAATGTTGTGTGTTTACTATCTAAGCGGATCGCCACCATTGGTTGGCGCAGATCGTACCATGGAAATTTTGGGTTTTATAAACCTAATAGATGGCCGGAAACGGCACTTCCTGAGCGTTGTGAGCTATTTGTACCAGTCATAAAACTGGTGTCATGTCCTGCAAAATTGTAGTTATTAATTAAATGAAGCCGGATTCGTCAATAAAATAAAAAATCTTCATGTATCATCATGGAGATTCACCCCCATCAAGTTTCAACTTTCATCTGTGTGAGGCATGTTGGACTTAGCTTGATTACAGGGTAAAATTACCCAAATACCGGGACTTAACACTTTCTCACTTTTTTCCCTAAACTGCCCCCCACCCACCCTAAAATATATGCAATCATGTATCATCATAGGAAACCACCATCAGTTTGAAGGTTTGGACTTCATCTGGCCAGGCAGCCCAGACTTAGCCTGATGACAAGTAAAAGTACCCAATATTAACTCACACTTTCTCATTTTTACCCAAACACTTACCCCACTTGCACTTAAATAAATAGCACCCCAGAGTACACACCATGGAAATACACTACCAGTCCAACGTCATCTAACCCTGCAGGTTGGAACTCAGCTTTATTACAAGGTAAAGTACGCTAAGTACAGATTTTTCCAATTTCTTCCCCCTAACAATAGCAAATCGATATACCATGGACCTCATTCGCAGTATACCATGACCTGCACCGTATTCAAGTGCTGGATGGTCTTCGCTCAAAGAATACCGAAACCTTGCAGACCATCTGAGCCTCTCATCGTATAACGAATAGCTCACTCACCGTTTGCTTTTCAGTTCACCCCGTCTTCACACATTGGTTTGATGATGGTGACCCCGGAATCCCAAGGTGTTTCTTTCTGCCAAATGGCCTTAGTGGGATTTAACTTTAGAATCAAAATACACATAGAGGGAAAAAATACCCAAAAATGTGACCTTCAGTTTGGTATATCAACGAAAGTATAAACCGCCACTTAGGGATACCCTTGATTCCTGGTGACAATCAACATCCCGCTTCATATGACTTATTGTTGTATGCTTTTTTCGTGAACAATGTTCTCAGAGATAACCACTAAAATTAGCATCTGCGATATATCATTGTCTACCTATAAAATATTTGGGCACTGGCAACAATGAAAATTAAACTTTGTTCATGACAGAACATTTTCTGTTTCGTTATTACAATTTTTCATTCACAGCACTATACGGAGGTTTCTGCAGACCATCTTCGCCCAAACAGATGGGACCTTCAAAACAGATAGCCCAATTTCGGTATATGTAGACCCCGCCGCTCCCCCACTGCACTGTTTATAAAATACCGCTTTGCACTCCGCCTGTTACTACAATACTGCAAAGGTGGAGTGTGGTGTCCCGTCTAATTTGCAAAGACTGTGAAGATATTACTATGACTCCGGACAGCTGGGTTTTGAGAGCATCTTGAGTTTGCTCTCAACAGTTGTGACTAGAGGAGAGTCAGTCTCCACCCCAACTAACCAATCCTCAAACAAGTAGTTTTCAATGTCATAACATTTATCAGTACTGATAGAGCCTATCCTACTAAGATTTCCAGTGGTTTCACCAATGCGCTTACAGATTCCCATGATAGAGTGTCCTCAATCATTTCTGATATGACAAGAGAAATCAATGTACATGTAAGTTAGCGAACAAAATTATTGTTTTCTCTTACACAAACTGTGACCCCCGATATTTTGGATGAATAACGGAAAATCTTTTAGGTCGACAGGGAACTTCTTGGTGTCCTAATTTTCCTGAATTCGCAGGGGTGGGGCCTCCAAGGTGGACTAACAAGGTGGGGGACATAAAACATGCCAACTAGTCCTATTATACTGGTTCCTCAAAACTGAGACGCCTATAATGAGTCCCTTCGTTCTGCTACTTTTACAAGAGGCAGGACTTCAGGAAGTACCTCAGTCACTATTCCGCATCCAGGATCCAGGGGGTCACAACTCAGGATCGAAATGCATATTTACATGGTAAATGTGCTGAGGATGATTTCGATGGTACAGAGCTGATTTAGCAGGCGATTATCGCATGGTACTTAGGACTGATTAGCAGGCGAAAAATAACCCACTTCCCCCAAAAATCATTGATTGCACAACTATAACCCCTCAATGTCCAACAAACAGCAGTAGCGCGCTGGCAAGACGACAAAAAATGTGGTAAAATTGAGCAGTCCATCACGAAAAATTTTTCACAGGGCAGGGCAAAAGTATGATTGGTTGACATCTGCTAGCATGCACTGCTGTCAAACCTACAGCAATGTGTCTGCAGTTAATTTTAGTGACCACTCATACACTGCCACTCCAATCAGTCCAAAGTAGACAGTTAGTTTAATACGCCTCGTGTTATCTTCCACACGAAGGTGCTTCAGCTGACTTAGGAAATCATCAGTCTGAAATTGTGGGGCTTCCAGTTTGGGTATGGGAGGACACCGGCGAATCTCGCCTAGTTCTTTTCAAAGAGTCCCTGATCAACGAGGCAGGGGTGAGAATTCCCTGCTCCCAGGATCGCCGTTTAACGTCCCATCTGACGATAGAATGTAACTTTCATTCGTGCAGGCCACTCTCTTACAGCAAAGACGTAGGGTAAAGTTGATGTTTGTTGACAACACTGGGTTTGACCAGGTACCAATCAGGCATGCAGGCTAACACTCACCAACTCCTGCCACCTCCCGTCTGTACAGCTAGAGCTGGTCAATCACCATACCTGAAACCTACTCGAAATAGAGGGTCAATGACCAATATATACAACCATAGCATTTATATGCTTATACACGTAGCACTCAACGAGGTTCCAAATTGCAATCTAGTTTGGAGTTAGGCTAGGACAACTCTGGGAGACCACAGATCCGGCAAGCGAAGTTCTACCAAGGGAACTGAACTGCCTCCCTCAGTCTTTCTCTCCTCTAGCCTCTTTGTACTTCATGAGCAATCATGACCTTCCTGACACAGCTTATTGTGTCCTTGACTGTTCCTAAAAATTTTTAGCTGTGTGTATTCTTCTTTGTCCCAAGACTGTTTTTGGCTTCGTTTTCTGTGGGAGGGTGTGTGGCGAGACTTCTCAGCGGAGTGAATGGAAACTCAAGGGCTCAGTTTCTTCGAGGGAGAGGAAAATCAGACAATTTGTGGGCTATATACTAGCCAGTTCCCCCCCACACAAGTATATAACATTGATCACTGATCAAGAATTTAAAGGTCCTTATGCATACCTCACTTATTTGTGCCTCCTCATCTATTCCTATTAAAATGATATCTGTATTAGCTTGATGATGGTGTGAAAGGGTGATATTTTACACCCCACTTCCCCTTTAATAATTTGCAGGGCAAAGACCATATTCCCTCATGTAATTTGTTGCAGCACAGATATATAATACAACACTTTTCAATGCTCCAAAACTGGGTTCACGCTTATCCAATCATTCAAATCCCCCCATAACATACATGTTTTTCATTGACTCTGCAGGTTTTCCACCCCCCTTCCAACAAATTTCCTTCCCCTCCAAGAAATGTTACAACGGGTATTATTGCACAAGGGTAATATCTCTAGTTTCAAACTAGGACTGGAATCAGTCTGAAGGCTGGACCTTGTCATGTTCTCCAATGAACAATGGGAACCAAAGACACTGATTTCCTGATGAGGAGATAGTTATGCCCTTATGCCCTTCTTCTCCCAACTCACAAGTAGATCTCAATTTGATCACAGACAGCATAAAAATCTTCCAAGCATTTGTCAAACTGGGCCTGATTGGGGTCATCTTTGGCTTTGCTGTGAGGAGAAAACAGAGACTGTTTGTGCTTAAATCCTCCTCAAACTCCTCGAATGTGCGTTTGTCAGGAAACGATAACATGGACAGAACTCTAAAACCTGAATACAGGAATAAACTCAATCACTGGAACACTAACAGGGTATCTCCCAAGAAGAACTTTGATATTTGACTGAAAGGTGTTGATAGAATTATTGAAATAAAAGGTATTGAAACACAAGCTCAATAGACCACACATTCCCCCCCCCCATAATTGCCTGTTCAACATAAGTGAAAGAAGTAATCGGTGATGAGGACAAGGGACATGTTTCCAAGCCAACTAATTGCTTGAGGGATGAGCCCATCAGGTATTATACACAAAGAAAAAATCAAATAAGCATTTTGTCAGCCACAAGAGAAGTCCTAAATATTCCTTCCCACATTTTTGGCATGATGCTCCAAAGGAATTCAGAAAAATAGAACATTGTGTTAAATATAAACATTTTTATTTTGAATTATATTTGAAACAACGCAATCGCCCGCAGTGTCTAGCCTGGTTGCGCGTCAGTGGTTTCTTCTATTAGTCACCATCATGCAACAATCAAGGCATTCCATGCGCGCCTGGCATATTTTTGTCTTAGCATTCAACATAACCATCTTACTATCACGACAATTTCAAATTCCTAAGTACTGATTATTGACCATGTCTACCAAAGGAGTATAAGTTTGTGGAAATCGACTGGAAATGTTTAAGTTATGCAAGTTAGACACAATATTCAACTCCCATTGACCAATTTTCTTATTTCAAATATCTCAGTCCGATGTGGACACCCTTCATTACATTCATGGGAATCACACAAACTGGCAACCATTTCATAATTGAAGCAATCATAACTGAATAACCCCCGGACCCGAGTCAATGTTAAAATTTTGGATGGAAAAGGCAGACCTACCCATATCAAAGCTTCATTAAAAAAATCGAACAAATCGAAATTGACCATGCGAAAGGAGACACCCACTGAATGACCTCCAGTGACTCTAAGTTAAAAAAGTTGAAGAGTAAATGTAAGCCATACCTACAAAGTTCCATGAAAATCTTGCAAACTTGACCAAATTATGCATAATTATGCAAATTAGACATTGTTCGAATGACCTCCACTGATCCTGATCCATGATAAAAAAGTGCGGGAAATACTAAAGGTAACCATATCCACCATGTTGTTTCAGGAAAATTCCAGGAAGAAAAACTTTAGATTTTCAAAAATTTGCAAATTAGATACATTGAATACCTCCATTGACCCGGAAGTTTGTTTTTTAAAAAGTGGGACTGGAGGTAGACCCTGATCACCAAGTCTCAGGAAAATCTGACAAACTTTCAAATTGCAAATTAGACGACTTAATTAGTTATTTTAGGCTGAAAATCTAATCAGGGTCATCTGCCTAATATCCTGACCACCTATGTGCAAACAAGTTACCATAGCACCTAGGTCATCCATATCTGTGATCACGTAGTCTCTTCCTGAGCTTGTCTGGCAAGACCAAATGGGATAGAGGATTATGCAACTAAAAAGTTTGCCATAATAACCCCTCTAACAATATCAGAAAAATCATGCCAAACAGAGGTTTTACCTTTTTTAACAGAAAATTCATATTTCAAAAACAATATCAGTGGAACATTGAGGATCATTGATTGAGAAGAATACCCACTGACCAAGAGCACACAGCCAACTTATTTTACTGAAACACTCTAATGAAAGATTGGTCAGATTAAGGTTGACCTGGAAACCAGGACTGACATACAACCCTCAGGTTCATCACAACAACACCCCAGGAAAAACCCCCTGCTTAGATCGGCAATAGGGGATGGGGTTTTAAGGGTTCTAAGTTCGGTGGGAGCGTAGTCCAGGGGGAATGGTTCGACCGGGCAACATTGAAACACTCTGCAGAATTGAATTAATATTTGTATAACACAAACCTATCAGACCCTGCGGTCCCACTTCTGGAGTCAGTTCCGACTGATATAGATCGGAGAAGTTATCGCATCTGAGAGACCTGACATGGAAAGTCGGTCTATTCTCCTCAAACATACGAGTTGAATAATTTGGAGCAAACTTATTTTAATTTCCAATCCAAAACTGATTTATTTCCTTGTGAAGAGGTTGTAATTACAAGTTGAACACAGGTGAAACCTAGCTTCAGGCGTATTCATGGTGCCAATGCTCAGGCGTGGGATAAATGACCCTTTATGAATCCACAGAATTTTGAAATGTAGCAGCAGCAAACTTCATCAACTTCTGTAGAAATAAAAAAAATGAAGAAATATCATAGGCACAGTGGATACCAATTATACATTAACTGTACATGTTAATCCAATATCGCCACACCTTCATCTCTGTTCACAGCACTGTACTGATATTACGATATTGTTAATGAGATAAAATTGGATGATAAAAAGCGTCAATAACAGCAGCTCAGAGTTTCTAGGAGGTGCTGAATAGGCCTGTGAGGGTGCAGTGCATTCTCCTGATTGAGCAACTGTGTTAACATTCAAGTTTATCAGATAATTCATCGCTCGGGGTCGGGGATTAATCCGCATTTCATCATTGTAATGGTTAGGGATCGTCCTCATTTCATCATGTTTGGACTCGAGACCATCCTTCCTGACTCAAGACCGCACAAAAAATCGAGGAAAAAATTCTAGGATTAGGAGCAAGATATAAAGTGCAGATATTCGACCATTACAGTGATATCATAATAAATTTCTGTGAAATGCAAAGTTGTATGTATAGAGACTGGGACTCAAGGTAGTACTCGAACACAAAGACTCAGAACTTGTTGTTGAGGACTCGGATCTGGACTTGGAATCGGATGGTTTGGACATGGCTCAGATTGCTGGATGGGACTCAAACAATGATCATGTATGGTTCATAGTGAACAGTGGCTGAAGCCTGTTCTTTGGGAAAAAAATTATAGAACATCCAGGATTTAATACTAATAGGACTAATTGTCGGAAACTTTGCAATGTACACACTGGCACAGTGACAAGAGGCATATAAACAAAACGTCCTCCAAGTAAAATCTCTCTAGTGATTTCCAAATGCTTACAGCCAGATTTTCTTTGAGTTGGACCATGAGGTTTTTTGCTCTGGAGGACTGGATCACCTTGGTGTGGGTTCTGCTGAGGGCCTGATTGGATGGTACTGCATGCTGCTCTCCCGAGGGTGCTGCTTGTTGTTGTGTGTTTTGTTGCCTGCTGCCCTGCATGGGTGCGTGGTTTGTATGGCTGCTGCCATCATGAACATCTGGTGAGCAGAGATATACTCCAGAAACGCCAGAGGTTAGTGATTCCTTCAATGCCACAGCTGAACTTTTACCCTTACCTTGGAACTCTGGTAAAAAATAGTGTGTTCAATTGGTGTTCCTCTGACACATTCTTGACAATACATACAGCCCATTAGCACTCCCAAATTTTTGTCCTGTTCTTCTAACTAGACTGAAACTTTCTCTGTATCGTTCCATCACATGTTGAGGACCTTACATGCTCAGTTCTATTACAGTCGTAATAATTGGGGCATTCCTCAGATTTGACAGGCTTCAGACGGAGACATTGGCAGCAACCTGATCCACTAAACTAACTCTTTCCTCACATAATCAGTTACAGTGAATTTAATTCTTAAGACAAAAGTAGATTGATATTACCTAGCAGGTGAGTGTGGGGAAAAAGCATCATAATCATCACACTTTCACCATAAATATTGGGTTCCAATGAGGTGTTCAGAAACTGGGGACAGAAATCTTTTGACATATTTCATGTTATTTCCTATTCTCTTAATGTAAGTAACATGAATGCACCTGAGGTGAGTCTGTTTGAGAAATGATCTACAAGGTCCTTGATCAAACTGACCACTCCTTCAGCCAATGTTCAATCATGTCTGATTAAATGCTACCGAACTTTCGTTGACACAGAAGGGAAATCTTCATATACATATTTTTCATCCAGTAATCACCTTAGTGTTATTTATTGGTCACAATTCCCCAAATAATTTGTTTATTGCTATGTAATCTCCATCACATCCATTGGACGACTTACTTATATTTTCTCTCTCCAAGGTAATTTTTGTAATTGCATACCTCCCATCGTAATGAATGTCCCCATGTTTGGCAGAAATTGCGCTGTCACAACGCGTGACATCGTCCCGTGCGCACGAATACTGGCGAAATCAAACATTCTTTTTGTCTTCCCTCTTTGAACAACCAGCATTGATTACAGTGTCCATGTAAAACTCCCTTGTAATCGAGGTGTTGTGTGGGGATGATTAGGTGTATTCGCTACATCAGCTCTGTACAATTCAATGAGAGTAGCTGACATGCTGTGAAACGTACACATCAATGGCAAACAGCCAAACAATGGCACTGCATGCTCAGCACATGTGAATGTGATGTAGCCAGTGATGAGCCATGCATCTCTTGCCAATCACTGACTATTCCCAGAAACACTTTGATTCCATTGGGTCATGGCACATTTTCTCGCAAGGAAAAAAAAAAGAAAGGGAAAAAAGAAAACCTGCAGATATGTTCCTATGTGGAGTTATTGCTCCCAAAGTTTGGTTCATCATGTAGAGAATCAGACCCTATGTGGGACATGAAACGTTAAAACGACAAAGAGAATACCTTATTTATATTTTCTTGTGTTTTGAACATCCATTACTGTTTCTCTTCTTACAAAGTCATCCACTTTAACAACCTATATATTGCAGCAATCTCCTCTCACAACAATAATTTTTCAAAGTGAAATAAATACCATGTGATTATACTTACAGAGTTGTGCTAGTATGTGCAATCGAGGCTCTAGAGCCTAACTATTATTGAATTATGGGACCATAAGATGCTTTTTGATCTTACAGTGAAGATATCAACTAACCAATTGAAGATATCTTTTAAATAATTAGAGTTATCAACAATTCATTTGAGGATATCTCCAATATTCGAAGATATCAATAATAGATTCCCGAATCTTCAAATGATTGTAGATATTCACATCAATTGATTTGAGGATCGTCAAATGTTTGCAGATATCAGCAAATAATAGTTGATATCAGATATGTTTATATTGTATCCCTAATCATTGATCATGAATCAATCAATGAAGAATATCAAATATTTGTTGATATCTACAGTTGAATTGTGGATATGCTCATTTAATTGATACCTGCAACTTTACTTATTGATATCTACAATTCTACTATAGATATCTACAATTCAATTGAATATCTTCAATCACTGATAGATATCAACTATTGAATGTTGAGATCTTCAAATAACTGATTTCGAAGATATCTTCAATTCATTTGCAGATATCTAACAATCATTTGCAGATATCTCATTTCATTTGCAGATACTCTCCACTTGAATGATTGATGATAATCTCGCAAATAGCTGTATAAAAGCCAAAACAATAGCGCGTTCTGATGCCTCTACTGGTGCTATTTGTAGATATCTTCAATGCATTTGAGGATACATCAAAATAATTGGAGATACTCTTCAAAAAATTGGAGATATCTTCAATTCTGACATTAAAACGTAACGGCGCGTTGTGCTGTAACGTACACGTTCGTTTTAAACCACGGCCAGTGGCCTGTGCATTACTCAGTTCACGTGAACGGTATGTCCGGCATGCTAGTGTGGCTACCCTCTAACGTACTAGACCCTCGGCACATCTCGTTATAATCGCCATCGTCATATCGCCATTAACGCGATTGCATATTTGGCGGCTGTATCTTTAGTCGGCCGAACAAACCTGGCGGTTATACAAATGGGCAGTGCTGTTCTCACTCCGCAGTTTACGGTTATTAAGTCCCACGTTGAGACATCGTATAGGCAAAACGCCAACCTTGAGAAGTTAAGCTGGTCTACCCCCCCAAACACGCCACAAATTTACAAAGGATTTCTAATTCAATTAGAGAGGAACAATACAACGATCCTCTCACTTGTTCTTACGGCCTCCTGAATGCGTCCAACAAGAAGGCTGGACAGCCAGAGATGAAAGTAGTAACAACTGAAGCCACCACGAATATTTCGAATTCCGTTTTCCACTGTTTTTGTTTACATATTCCGATGACATTAGAGCTCTTAGTACGTACTACTACACCAGCCTACAGGCCAGCGTGAAACTAGGGCAAAACAGCTTGTCGCTACGTGTTGAGTTTGGTTCATCTTTAGCTCTGGTCACGCGGCGAGCGTGACAGACTTCTTCCCTTTTCCGTTATTTATTGTCGCGGACTCGCCGAACGCCGAA
>JAODTK010001832.1:0-273517 GCA_026419785.1 Sclerodactyla briareus | reverse complement strand
TATTGCTTGATAGAACTACAATTGGTACTCGATATCTCAGACAGAGGCATCGTTTGTGGGAAGAGGAGATGGTGTTGTTGTTGGGTATGCGGGAGAGAAAGGGAGGGAGGGTGAGGGGGTGAGGGAGTTGAGAGGGTGAATGGGGGGGGGGTGGTGTCAGCTCTTCCCTGTGCTAAACAAATGGGGAAGGCAGAAGTGGATTACAATTTCCTGAGGAGAAGCCAAATGCTCGTCGATGTTGAAAACAGCGACAACAAATAACAACACAGTAATATCACTATTGATTTGTTAATCTGATGAGCTTCAAGCGTAAAAACTGTTTGGCTATTATCTCTGCCGTCTCATTTTTCGTCGATTCTTCATCTTCAGTAAATTTATTATAAGCCTATCCTGTATCAGCTAACACTTGATCAGAATCATAGGAAGAGAGTTGTTGAGAGGCAGTTAAGGCTCATAACCTATCCCACTTCGCTCTTGCTTCACCCCAGGTATTTTGAATACGCGCTGTGGCGGGAATCCTATAGAGATAAAGGCACTCATTATTATGTATAGTTTACTATTTACCCTCTCAGATGAATCTAGTTTTTCGATGGTCGCGATGAACGGTGAAACTAGCAGCAACGAAGAATGACCTCGGATGTCAGTCAGTGTTGATCTGCCTATAATTCTCAGTGACCTTGAATATCCTCAAATATCCGGGGTGACGTTTTTTTTCATCGGTGCATTATACGGTGGGGGGGGGGGGGGTGAAATAGTAAACGGAACTGGCTATATAGGATGATCAAGGTTATTAAATTCCCGAGTTGCATCGAAACGAGTGACTTTTACATTTATATTGACTACACTCGAAATACTAATTCCCTCGACGATTATAATTCGTGATGGAGTCCATGTGAATTCACCCACACGTACGATTTAAGACGGCTATAGTTAAGATGATCGTCACAGGATGCCGTTGCCGTTGAATACGCAGTTGAAAAATGACTTATTTCCAACACTGTGTATCATCCATATTGATGCGATATCCATGTAGTGTGACTGTGAATTCCTGAAAGGTATCATCAGTCGTATTGAAAATATGCATAAAGAGGGTGGTCCCACATTTATATACTGCCAACACTCAAGTCACGATATTGCTATCGACTACTAGTAGCCATTTCCCCCTGAAGTTGTCAATACTGATAGGAGATCATGCTCCACTAGAGGCACCACACCTGTATTTCTTGTTTAAACTCTGTGATGTTTGTGTCCTCGTGACGAAACAGAACGAAACAGAAAAGCAACACAAGTGAACAATGGATGAAAACATTTGAGCTGATTTAGTCGTTTTTTGATAAGTTATTAAAAATGATTCTTTCCTCAGCTAACGTTATCCGAGAATAGAAGACGAGCATTCATCGATGTCCATCTACGCTCGATACTGCAAAAGAATACATAACTTCCAGATGCGAACATGGTTCGAAAAGTAGATGCATAGAAGGTAGAATAATTAGACATCCGATGAACTCATCGTGGGAAGGCATAAACCTCGTCTATACATCCATCAGTGGTTTCAAGCTTCTGGATGACGTTTAACAATCGAACATTCAATGCAAGAACTCGGCAACGAGTATTCAATGCAAACGACTCATTCGAGTAATCTTACGCAAAATGAAACAAAACGATTCGCACTTATAGTGAAACATCACACGGATAACGAAACCTAACGAACCTAATGTCAGCTGGCGAATCCCCAGGTACACAGAATTAGTGAGCTCACTTGTTGCTGACCTCCTTCCAATGTGATGGTACGCCACTGGTATTGAACCTCGACCTTCGTCGCACATAATGAGTTACCCAGGGAGGCAAACCCTCTTCGTGGTGTCCTGCGTTATGCATTTTCCAGTTTGGTGTAGGCGTCATACAGACTGCATCTTGCTGAGTGGATTGAGGGTTACCCAAATGAGAGCTACAGAAAAGACTCTTCCGCAATGTCAACTCTCTGTCCGTTGTTTTCGAAATAATAGCAACCCACGAGTCTATTCCTTTGCACTCATGAAGTCACAATCCATTTTATTTTCGTAACTGGAGCAAATGCAGCACCAAAGAATATCCTTTTCCCCTGACTATTCGTATCACATGATGTGGTACTTACTTTTAAAACGACTTAGGACTATTTTCTTAAGTCGCCTGGAAAATATTATAATACGAAAAACTGTGAATTTCCTATTATTGTTATCCCTAATTTGTCAATCACCGATCCTTCTATCTACGTTTGGTTTTTTATTGTACAACCCGAATGATAGGCTTAATCATTTTGCATTTAGCCCATTTTCCTACTACCTTGCTGGTGACGACTGCGAGAATCGCTTGTCATCCTCAAAACACTGCAGGTTCATTTTGTGGTGTTCGCATCGATTTATTGACAGCAGCAATCTTTGTGTTGTTCATTTTCTAGGGAATCCGTTAATTCATGAATGACACATTAACCTCACCACTCTATCCTGCTATCACATTGATCCATTTTCTCTGCTGTGAATTCTCCGCGTGGTCGGAATTGAATGATTTCCCATGGGATTGCTATCAGTTCTGTACCGTTGCTAAAGCGATTAAACGTAGAGTACACGCAACAACGGGAATACTAATTCGCTATTAAACACATAGAACCCGAATGTCACCACTATTCATAGTCTCGGGATCAACAGATAGTAACAAAAGCCTCTGTTCCCGAATTCATGGAGAGGGTTAGCACAATCACCCGTAATATTCCTACGCGTAAGGTCTATGTAATTGCGGTCGTTTACACCTTGATACCTTCTCAGTCCCATCTTAAAAAAAAAAAATACGGATTAGCACTTTTATTCCCTACACTCTAAGATCAGGCTCCTCCTTCATCACCTTCATGGTTCGATCATCAATGTACCACTGGCGTCCAGGAGAAGACTCGACTTTTTCGAGCTTGTCTATCTTCACCTTCACCTGATTTTCATCAAGCCTAGTAACTGCCGTAATGTGTGCTCTGAAACAATCTATAGGCAAAAAAACTTTTTATTTCACGCATGGCTAATAAACTTTCAACCTGCCATTCTGGTAGTCTTTCATTTTGGTCTGCATGCCAAATCTGTGCCAGAATTTTCTTTTCTGTAGTTACTTCCAATTCCATCCGATGGTTAAACCTGATGGCCTCTTTGGCCATTTGATGCCCCAGCCTCTAAAGCTGACACTTTTGCCAAGCTATTCTCTTCTAATTCCAACTATGATACGTTGCTCATCCTCCTCCATCTTTTTTCCAGCTTTAGGAAACAATCTCGGACGTAGTTTTTCATTCACCACTCAATTCACCTTCATTCACCAATCGCAGTTGGTCCGTCAACGCTCAATAAGCTTAGACATTAAATAAGTATCTGGTCTGATGGCATTTTTTCCTACCATAGTCCTCCTGAAGTGTGGCCCTAACGTGCGCCCATCCTTAGCAAACTTTATCGTCTTTTCTAGCCATGGGATGCTACCCTTCTGTGTGGGAAACTTACTCATGTCTTCCCAGTCCCAAGATGGTGACAATCCACAGCGGCCTCCAATTACAGGGTGCCGATTGCCATCCCTCGGTTTCTCTAAGTTAGTGAAAATCATCAGTGACCACAGTATGGTTCCCGGCATGGCCGATCTACTGGGGACCTACTATCTTTTGTCACCAATCAGTTGGCCCACGCCATTGAGTTTTCTGCTGAAGTAGGCTATTGCCCTTGATTATCTCTAAGGCCTCTGACCGTGTATTGCTGCCGGACTCCTTGCCAAATTAACCCTTATTTTGGTTTCGCCCCCTTCTAACTTTTTGGACTGCCAGCCTTTCCTTACCTGTCGCTCTATCCTGTTTCGGGTTGATAGTGCTCTCTCCGAGACCTCCCCTATCAATACTGGTGTTCCTCACGGTTGTGGTTTTTCTCCTACACTCTTCCCCATTTTTTCAATGATCTTCTTACTCTACTTTATAGTATTCACTCCTCTGCTGATGATTCTACCCTCACCACTCTCTGTGCTTTCCCTCGTCCCCCGAAGCGGAATGATTTTTGTCTATAACTTGTTTCCTAGTTTCCCGTCAGCTGAACAATGAATCTCCATTCTTATTTTTTAATGGGGCACTGCTAATCTGGTTTACCTTTGACCAATCTCAAACTCGAACTTGGCTAATTTCTGGTCGCGTGTTTCTGATGCACCGGCTTTTTCATTGCTGACCAGATCCTCTCCCCCCCCCATGTAACTACTTTTCCATAATAATCCTTGGTATGGAAATCAGCAACAACCCTGTTCTGGAACTGTCATCTCAAGTCACTCGCTACTAATGCTTCTAGAAAGCTGTGCTTCTTATTTCGTGCAAAGAAATACTTCACCTCACAACAGCTAATTCTGTTAACAAGCCCAAATTCGCGGGTCCATAGTGGAATAGGTTATTTATATGGGGTGGGGCTCAGCCATCCTCTCTCAGTGTCCTTGATCGTGCAGAGAAAGTCCATCGTCGCATCAACGATGATCGTCTTACTTCCTCACGCTCATCCTCTATCCCTCGCAGATCTTGTATCACTCTCTGTCTCTATACCGCTACTTTTATGGCAATGTTCTTCTAGCTTGGGGAGCTGTTCCCCCTTTTCTCGAGGTTACTCTCCATACTCTCTCTCCTTCTTCCCGCCACCCTTTAGTTGCATCTCCCACGTCATCGCACCGACTCCTATGCTCGCTCCTTTTTCCTTCGCACTTCACTTGCCTGGAATAGGCTTCCTCGGGATGTATTTCCACTGCGTTTAATCTCCAGCGGTTCAAGAGTAGAATCAACAGCTGGATCATCTTCTTTCTTTTAGTTTCTTGAGGTTGCCTCAATTTGTTTGGGCAATTATGGGGGGTTCGCCCTTCCGCTTGTCACTTTGTAAAAAGAAAAAGACAAAAAAACATCATAGTGGCTCACGTATTTGCATGTGAATAGCTCATGGTTGCAACGATAACTCACAATTCCTCCTCCCCTAGTGGCTGCACCCGTGTACCAAGCTGGCTTTGTAGTGTACACATTTTTTCAGAGAGAAAGGGTGTACAGTATCGGCAATTGGAATAGAAAGGCGAAGTTACCTGTTCATATATAGCTAATACAGTCGGGGGATAGACGTTAGGCCTAATCACGCTCAAGAACTCAGTGACTTCACACCGGAATCAGTTAACCAACAAACATACGCACGCGTCGATCCCATGATTTTACGATAATCACGGATCAGGAAAATGATCCTCCCCCGTCCTGATTCTATATTCTCACCGACCAACAAACTCACTGCCTCAAGGCCTATTATTCTGTTTATTGAATCCGCAAACTGGTTAGTATGGGCGGCCATCAGGGCAAAAAAAAAAGACAATCCGCGAACGACACCAGACACGACTTCGAGAAGAAACAGCAGCCAAGTTTGCAAACGAGCAGACACCCCGCGAACTAACAACAGCCACAACTCCGCAAAGGAACATACAGTATTACGAAAACGACCCAACGAACAGACGCACGCACACCCGCCAAACTGAAAGAAAAATAGGAACGACTTCCGTAAAGATCAGCAGCCAATTTTGTGAGCGAGCAAACAATACGGCAAACGAACAACAGACACAATTTACGTGGAACGAACGTCTTGCAGAACGATTAGACAAACCCCCGCGCAGTGAGAATAGTTGATGAGAAACGGATCCGTTGAAACGAATGAAAGACAACCTCCGCACAACGACAACGGACATCACGTGAACGATTAAAAGACAACCCCCCGCGCAACGACAACGGACATCCCGTGAACGATTGAAAGACAAACCCTCGCGCAACGACAGCGGACATCCCGTGAAAGAATAAAAGACAAATTCCCGCACAACAATATGGATATCCCGTGAATGATTAAAAGACGACCCCCTGCACAATGAGAAGAGACAACCCGTGAACGAATGAAAGGCAAACCCCCGACAGATAACAACAGACACAATTAGCAGACACAATACGGTATATGGCCGAACGGAGTGACGAACTACCGAAATTTCACAAAACGGGTACCCCGCACTATGCGCCATCGGGGCAAAAAAGACAATTTTCAGAACGAACCACGAACGTTTCGCAAAACAAACAACGGACTCTAGTTCGCGAATTAACAGACAAACTTCGCATTGGGAGAATTCCGGTCAGCCCAGCTAGCCAGGCGAGGCCAATCGCGTGCGTGCTTCTTCTAGCTCCGCCCATCTGTGTTTCCTTGTGAATATGTAGTGGGCAGTGATTCGGTACGTACGTATGCGCACTGTGCTGGCCAACTAGCTTTACTAGCTACTAGCTGACTACTGGATTATCCTGACCAAAGGTTGAATTATTAAATAAATGGTCAGTGTAGAGTTGGAACGAAGTACAAACTATAGTTGCTGACCGTATACGTTGATACTGATACCAGTTGGAACTTTAACTAGGCCTAATGTTAGTCTTCAAGTTGGACAATACATGTCAGATTCAGAGGCTCATATCTGCAGAAAAACATTTTTCCCCGAAACTGCCTGGACTGGACTCTGGGAGGTACGGTACGAAGTTAGGCCTTTATGCCTTAGTCTACAGCAAACGTATTCGTGCTATACATGTTCCTGAAAAATAATATGGGATGGGTGACCCCAGTCATCTTTTACAACGGGCTCGGAATAGGCTCACTGTAAACATTTGCTGTCATTCGCACACAAATTACAGGGGATGGGGCTGGGAATGGAGGCATGATGTGACACTCAGTCATACTCATAGTCCTATTTGCATTCTTCATTTTAAAGAGAAGGACTGGATTGGTTCCCAGAGGGGGGGGGGGGTAATTCGTATCAATCATTAGGAGTGGACATCTACATTAAAAAATATTTTGGCATGTAAGCATGATAACTCAACCCCACTTTGGTGCTTGGTATGTGTACTCCCCATAATGAGTACATGATCCTATTGCTTGAGGATCATGTAATTGGTAAAAGGTCATTCGAGGTCACAGGGTCACCACAAGCTGACAGGTCAGAATATCACTCCTTTGAACCCACGCTTAGTCCGGAACAAACGCTTAGTCCGAACAAGGTGAAATGGACAAGTTTTTTGAAAAATCAACGTATGGCAGGGGCGTCGCTAGAGGGGTGTAGGGGGTGTGACACCCCCCATTCACACAGGCAGTCGGCGAAATGATGCCCCAGTTGGCAAAATGAAAGAAAATCGCAATGTAAAGAGGTTAAAAAAGTGTACAAAACAGTTTAAAAAAAAGAGCAACCCTTACCATCCCGAATAGTCTGGCTCAAATGGCCTGGGGGGGGGGGGCATCTCCGGCAATCTGGTAGTAAAGAACTAAGTTTTGTGCCCCAGTCCGGCAAATTGAAGAAAAATGGAATGTAGAAAGGTAAATGCCCCGGAGGCGGTGGGGTAAAGGGTTAAACGAGAGGAAGGAAGGTTTTGAAAGAAGAGGAAACATAAAACTTTCACATCCAACTCTTACAAATTTAGAATATCTCTGGCCCAAAAATGGCACGGGTGGCCATCTCTCGCAATTGATAGTGGTATAGAAGTAGAACTCAAATTTGTTCTCCCGGGTTAGAAGGAAGGAGGAAGGGTTTTGAAAGAAGAGGAAACATAAAACTTTCACATCCAACTCTTACAAATTTAGATACTCTGGCCAAATTGTCGGGGAGCACTCCCGTCGGCAATGCAGGAACTCTCTTGAAATGATGGACGGAAATTTTAGTCTAATAGAATGAAATTTTAGTTGAAGCATGGATTGGATGAGGGATCAAACCTTCTTGCTTGAATGTCAGTCAATTCAGGCTAAACGTTCAGTCACTGAATATCAGTGGAAGATCGACTGACGCGCCCCCGAATGAGATTGGTGATTTTCGAGAAAAAAAAATCTGCAGTCAGTATTCGACTACCAGTTTGGTCATAGACCTAGCTAATTTTTGTTTTGTTGAACAAAGTGATGCATCTCTTCCGCCCATTGGAATTTTCTATTTTCTAGCACTCCTTTCTAATCTTAAATTTCGTTCGATATTGTGAATATTTTGCGGAATACGGAAACTGTTTCGGGAGAGTGGAAACTAAAGTAGAGAATTTGTGGGCGTAACCAGATCCTGCATGCTTGGCTGTGAATAACTGACGTCATTTACTTACCATGTTGTGCACGTGGCAGCGCGATGATTTGTCTGTTATACTCATTGGCGGGATTTCTGTTCTCACGCGCGCGGGGGTTCGTCTTTTTCTGCAAACGTTCGTTCACGTAAAAATTGTCTTTTTCGCCCCGATGGAGCATAGTACAGTACGGGGTAACTGTTTTGTTAAATTTGGTACTTCATTCCGTTCGGTCTATATTGTCTGTTTGCATTGTATGCGCTAGATTGTGTCTGCTGTTCCGCCGCGGAAGTTGTGTATGTTGTTGTTCACGGGATGTCCTGTTCTCATTGCACGGGGAGTTGTCTGTTAATCGTTCACGGGATGTCCTTTCTCATTGCTCAGGGGTTTGTCTGTTAAGCCGTGTTTCCCATGCACGAGGGCGGGCGGGCGGGCACGCGGACAACGCGGTTGACCCGTTTCCCATGCACGCGTGGCGGGGCGGCGGGTGCCGCGTTTAACACAATCATGCACCTTTCCCCTTTTAGTGTTCGATGCCGTCTACGAGAATGGTGTAGGCCTATTATTATTATTATTATTATTATTTATCAAACAAACACCGACGCATACTAGTGTTTAAACCTAAACACCGGTGTTAATTTCTAAGAACCATTGTTCTAAATGTCAACATAGCGCCTAAAATACTATTAGACTTCACATTGACAGGTTTTGTGAGATTATTAGCAAATACTTGACACGTCAATGGTTTTTTTAAACGTGCAAATATGTGTTCAAATAGGGGTCTGGTCGTGAAAATAGAGACAAATTTGTATAGTGATATCATCACGGTTTTGAAACAGTAGTGAATGTTGTTTGGAACATTATTTGAACATAAAAACATTTGGGGTTCTCTGCGCTCCACTAACGGCTTACAAGCCAGTAAGATTGCAGGGAAATCCCCGGAAATCGATGACGAATCACCACGCGGGCGGGCGGGTAAATCGCCACATGACCGATTCGAGAAAACGCCAACCCGTCCGCCCGCCCGCCCGCCCGCCCGCCCGCGTGCATGGAAACGGTTCCATTGAAATTAATGGTGAGCGATTTTACCCGCTCGCCCGCCCGCCCGCCCGCGTGCATGAAACGCCGCTTAATCGTTCACGGGATGTCCGTACTCATTGCGCGGGGGTTTGTCTTTTATTTGTTCACGAGTTGTCCGTTCTCATTGCGCGGGGGTTTGTCCTTTATTCGTTCACGATATTGTCTTTGTTCTGGTAAGTCGTGTCTGTTGTTCGTTCACAGCTTTGTCTGTTCCTCCGTAAATTGTCTGTTCCTTTGCGGAGTTGTATCTGTTGTTAGTTCACGGTTGTGGTCTGTTCGGTGTCTGTTCGTTTGCAAAATACCGTTGTTTCTTCTCTAAGTCGTGTTGTTGTTTGTTCACGGGGGTTGTCTTTTTTGCCCTGATGGCCGCCCATAGGTTAGCGACAGTTATAATCTTGAGACATGAAAAGTGATATCTACGGGGAACCAGGATTCTTTTTTTGTTTTTTCATCCATATTTCGTCACTGTATATACTATACATTGCATCGTAATAATAAAAAAAAACAGGCAGTATAGTGAACGAGCATAATAAAATAAGATCCTTATCTTATCTCCGTTTCATGAATGTTTTCAAGCGCGAGAGCTTCTTTGTGCTCTGGTACCAGGCGGGGGGGGGGCTGAAATTCTGTTTACTGTTTCGTCAGAATAATACAGTCAGATTTGGATGTTCCCTGTTACCATTATGTTTCATGCGCGAATGTAATTTAATGTTCCGTGAGTCGCCTTCCAAAAAAAAAACAAAGATACGCATTGAACTCACACGAAGAGCCTCAGTCGTCCGATTCTGTTGATGGATTGGGCACGAACGACTGTGCCAATATGAACTTCTTTGGTAACGCTGTAATTTCACTCATTGTTTAGTTAGTTATCTCATTTTATTAGGGAAGGGTCAGATGGACGCAGTCGCTCAATGAACGACCATGAAATACAGCAAGAACAACAGAATTCAGTAATCTTCCGGCAATGACTGAAAAACAAGTCGAGTCTGTTCTTGAAGGCAGAAACACTATAACCCAAACCGCATCTGAGGGAGTTATTCCACTCAATAATTACGTCTTTGCAAAAGAAATACCTTCCGAACGTCTATCAAACGAAGCTCGCGACATGGCCCCTATCTGGTAACATGAGAACATTCAAAGTGTCGAAAGAAGGTCCATCACAAGCCATGGACAACCTGAATTATATCAATCACTCCCGATTCTCCCTCAGCTATATTGAAATCACTGACAAATCCCCCGATTTCGGGGGGTTATTCGCCATTCAGCTATATTGACGTCAACTAAGACGCTTTGCAATTCATCTGTCCTCAATACGTAAACTCACAGACAGTGAATCATTTTGCTAGCCACCTTTGAACTTTCTCAAAGTATCGTAACGTTCGCATATAAGGATCCCACGCTTGGGATACTCCAGCTGAGGTCTGAACAACTGCTTAAAGACTCAAAAGAGCCTTCGCATCGATTCCCTTATTATACCTTCTCGGCATATATTATTATTATTATTGTTATTACTATCATTATTACCCGTTGACACTCGTTGTGGACTAATCAAATCTGTTTCGACGGACTAATAGCACTGGGTGGGGAATTCAAGGTTATTTTGGGTGTCCAAAAACGCTGCTCCTCCAGAGGTGACATGGAATGACCATGATAGTTTGGTCAATAATATTATCGACCAATAGTACATGGTCAGGAATTTGAGGTCAAGGTCATCTGGGTTAATTTGGTCCAAGCGGCTTTACTCCTACATAATATACCGATTAATTGGAAATTGGACAGTGCTTAGTATTGACCAATGGTGCCAATGGGGTGCAGGAATTTGGAGGTCAAAGGTCGTCAGGGTCACTTCTGGCTGGCAGTTTTGTTTTGAACGGTCAAGTTGCTTCCACTTTACATCACAGATCAGTTAATTAAGAAGTTGGTCAGTGGAAGTAGATTTGTGTTGTTCAAGGAAGTGAATTGCAAGCGCATGCCTCTTCCACAGTTTGGAGTCTTTGAACAATGGCACATTCATGAATTCGTGTCTAATGTTTCATTACAACATTTATACACTCAACTGCGCATAATAGGTGGGCTACTTGTGCCATGACACTCTTGTTTATATTAAGCCTACACTATACTGCCACAATCATGTACATATATATATGTGTATATGACTATTGCTTGCCTAAACGCTATTTGCGTCTCAGTTCTTTTTTGTAGCATTTCTTGCCACGAGTTCTTTTGCTGCTACTATTTCCTTCGAAATTCCACTTTAATTCCACTTTATTTCCTCATTAATCTTACAACAAGATTTCCCTATTGTCTTTTTTTTTATTTTTTCTTTCTAGTAAGGCCTCGCAAATTTGATTTCCTCATTTTTACAGCCTTTCTACCTTATTCTTATTATTATACTATACGAAAAATGCCATGCAGTCTGGGAAAGTTAAAATATAACTCCGAAAACTGTACTCCAAAATAGTTTTAACTAATTTGCAAAACGAGTCTAGTCCGTCTTGCTAGTCAGTTGCCCCTGAGTAGACCAGCACGTTATTCGGTGACCACGACTAGAGGTGGGCAATGCTTCGCTAGTCAGGGGAGGCACCACACTGACAAGCGCTAGCGCTAGTCAAGATCTAGTCGGTTGTCTACTGACTAGTTTGTAGCTAGTCGGTATTCTAGTCGGTGAACGGAACTAGTGTAAATATACTAGTCGGTACTCACCGATTATGTAGTGATTATTGCTGCTAGTCGTAGCAAGCTTGTGTAGTCGTTTGTGTTAGTCATTCCAACTGACATAGTGGTAAAACTAGTCTGATGACGGACTAAGGTTGTCTAGTCGGTGAAGGCACCATCCCGACTAGCTTTTCACTAGTCGGTGGGACTAATTTTAGTTTTCAGTGATAAACCATTGCTTGGTTATCAACGCGTTTTTACGTTTTAACTAGAAAAATGTCAGTCCCTAATACATCCAAATGGGTACTACTAGTAATCTGTGACCTAGCCACCCTAACTGTGTTGCATGCAATGGCTTATTCATACCGAGAAAAGGGCGCATCAACAGCATATATTGGACGGATGAACCCATTGAACGAGACACCAGATGCAATTAATGAAAATCTATCTACTCACAAGTACGTATTATTAGGGAAGCAGAAACTTCCCGTTTTTTTCCTTTAATTTTCGCTAATCCGCGGTATTATCGGGAATTACTTGTATCGGAATAAACTGCAAATGACCTAATTGTCACGATTTGGCACAGTCAATGGTCATGCTGCGGATAGGGAGGACTTACCAGGCAGCGTTTTTCCTCTCCGATGTTCCTCATTCAGCACAGTTACTGCGCTCATTGCGCATGTTTCCCCCTGTTTGTGGTTTAATATTAGCATCTGTTACCAGCGCGTATTTTTTTTTTTATTGGATCATGTTTGAGGGGTCACACACTAAAGACAGTCTGGGTCAATGTTGACCCAGTTATCGTCGAATTGAGCTCAAATTGGGTCAATCTGAACCCACGAATTATAGTTCCCTCTGACCCAGTTTGACCCAAATGTTAAAGTGAACAATATCGATTAGGCTAGGATTCCATAGATGCGAATGTGGTGTGCGGTATGAATGTGAACATATGATTTCGTGGATGGAGGTTTGCCTTTCAGAAGGCAATTAATTATAATATATATCTAGCAACCTATGAATAAGGACGCTACATTGCATTATTAGGAACGTTTACTCCAAAATCAATTTCTGGGTCAGCAACTCCCACATCCGCACACATGTTAGTATTGCCTACTCGTTGTTCATCCATCTTATTCGATTATTTCCTCGGTTACGGAACTTGTCCCGATCTCTGAATCCGACTACAGCGCATTTGAGCACGCTCATGTTTTCGTACTCGCTGATGCGTCCTTTTATGGTTCTTGCCGCATACACTCTGCAATCTATGGAACTGAATGGCAAGCAGCACCACTGATGCATATTGTCCTCTCCGTTTTTTGACCTTTAGGAAGATCTCCTATAGATCCGGTGCGTTAAGACACATCCGTATACGTAATTGTTAACTTGCGCTTATTTGGCCTATCCAGTTTGGTGTTGCTTTCATTTTTATGTGTTTGCCTCTGCGGGAATAATATCTATCTTCACAAATGAAATAGGACATATCCGACATGCATGGTCCATCTCAGCTCCGTGAATTCGCGATTTTTCCATGCGCACCGGACCCCCGCATACGCAATTATGGAATCCCAGCCTCAGACTGTGATGAGACAATTATCCGTCTGTACATACAGTCGTTCCAAAAGAAAATTACTATACATCACGCTGAAGAACTGGCTCAGTATCTATTCCTGGTTATCACCACTTTCCTGGTTTATTGGATATTCGAAAAAGGATAGAGAACGATTCTTGCATCGCTTTGAGGTTGAAACGCGACAATCAGTTAATAACCTAATCGGATACCTCCCACCTTCCATTTTGAAATTCTATGTCTCACCTCCTGTCGCTTTTACTGTTCATCGTCAATTGCACTGTCCACAATATCCCTTCAACCTGGACGCAAAAGTTCCCGGAAATCCACGTAAGTGGCAACAACACACAGGAAAGCTTTGATGGAACACTTTAATTGTTTATTAGCCGGATCGACTTAATGGTTTAAACGCAATTCATCTTTTTAACAGCCGCCCCCCCCCCCCCCCCCCCCCCCCCCCTGATGGCGTTGAACGCCTGGAATACCTTGCTATATTTTTAACGTGCTTTTAGAAATCATGAATATTTTCGCAGGCCGCGTTATTTTGGCCCGAAATTAGGATTTTCGGGCGATTACGTAATTCGTTCTGACGTCATTATAGCCTATACCCGGATTTTCGGGCGATTACGTAATCGTTCTGACGTCGTTATAACCTATGACGCCGGATTTACGGCGATTACGTAATCGTTCTGACTTCATTTTAACCTATGACCCGAGTCACATTGACGAGAACCAACACCAACAACAATACCATAACAACAACAACAACAATAACAACATACCAACAATAACAACAATAACACAATAACAACATAACAACAATAACAACAGCAATAACAACAAACAAGTCGGACAGCACAAATTGCCCCGACTTGCCACAGTCTAACGACTGCACGCTTCATCGTACGTGGGCGCATGCTATTCATGCATGACTGCGTCTTGTTGGTATGTACAGTGCGGAGTCGAGCAGTACCAGAACCATGTGAAAGTACAATACCTCACGCGTCAACAGAACGTGACTTGCATTTTTTCTTCAAGTTCCGGACTTATGAAGCGTTAATAGTATATTTTGTTTTATGCGTAAGATTACGGTGGTTCTCTGACCAAGTAGGCTGAATGAAGGCCTCCGACCTTAGGCGTAGTAGCCTAACGTTAGCCCTCAGCTTGCCGCCTAGCCTAGGCGACATAAAAATTCACATTACATATCTGCACTTACGGTTTACACAGTCGCCGCAATAATCAATAGGCCTAAACACTATCCAGCCAATCTCATTCGCGAAGCCTTACTTAGGACTATAATATTGTAATTGTGTAGTAGAATATGAAGCTGTGATAAATAATAGGCTAAGGCCTTGTACTTGCAAGAGTGTTACTGCCATAATGTTCTCACATCACTGTCCATTGTGGAAAACGGATGTAGGGTGTGGCCCGTCAGTCAAATGAGTGACAAGTTGAAAGCCTACATACAGTCTATGCCTACGCTATAATCTTTGTGGTGGAGTCACCTAAAGGCGAACAACTTCCCATTGTGGCGCACATTAAAAATATTGTAGCTTGTCTTTCAATTACTTTAGAGTACATGTAAGAAAATCACAACAAGGCTGATTTAGTTCTGTTTTTTATAACTCTAATAGTTTTTTTCGGCTGACAATGGGACGTCAGCGTCACATTTACCTTTCCACGTGAGAAATCCTCAAATTTTGATTGGTTGCTTGTTTAAACCCTGAGAAAACTATTTTAATGATATAATGATTTAAGTTCGTTCTTAACATCACAAAACAGGGTATTTATGAAATGGAAAGAGACCCCTATCATTAGGTGAGAGATGCATTCCTTTTAGGGTAAGTAAAGGCATCCTCTCACAAAACATCAAACATCTTCAACAGATTCTCCCATTGCCAAGCTTACAGCGACATATTCTCTTATTATTAAGCAAACTGCTGCCCAGACAAAAAGGCATCGTGTGAAGATGCCGGCCTTTTTACCACCTTGAAGAGTGGGGATGGGGCCAAATTCTGTGGGGAATGAATATGGATGCAGTAAAATGTCCAGTTATAACTATTACAACTATAGTCCACTCTAAAACAGGCCATTAACTCCCTGTCGTTAGTATCATGGGATGAATCCTCGTCACGCTTATTGTTCCACAACTTAATATACAGATGCTCATCACAAGGCGAGTCCATGACATGTATGCCACCATTTCATATTCGCACCTTTCTCCACCCCGCAATGACTGTTAGCTCTTGTTTGAGAGTGAGACACTATCTGTCATATATTAATCACCCATATAACGCGATATGACCACCCGCAATGAATGCTTAAATTCTGGTTCCGAAAACTGTGGGTGACATCTCGTGTCCCAGGATTTTTCTGTTTCCTTGTAAATTTCCATTGTATATATGATCGATTTGGCTTTGCATCTGTAAACCCATTCTGCAGGCTATAGGAAGATTTCATTCCAAAAGTAGAAGCGCTATCTTCGATTAGTTGTCCCTCGGATGGCCATGGGAGTCTTCCCTTCCTTCTCCCCCTTCCGCCCAATTTGTCTGCCATTGAAAAACGTGTGTTGTGGCGGGGGGGGGGGGGGAGGGGTTCCATGCCCCCACATCTTGAGTATATTGGGTAAAACATGAAATACTAACTATAGTTCGGTATATGAGTGCCATGACCAATTCATGGCATTTTTCTGGCTACAGCCTGGTGTTGTACCATGGAGTCTAGTATTTTAATTATCGCATCCGGAAGAATGATCAGATATATATTGTAGTAAGTTTGGCTGTATCCATTCTGTGGGGGTACTAATGGGTGTTTTTTTGGAGTACATCAATGAGGAGGACTCCGAAAGTAGTACATTTGTTGAGTGTAAACGTGTTTGCGTATCTGTCCTATTTGTTTTTCGCGAATTCTCGGGTTGGCAAACCCATCCAATTTTGACTTGGACCAAATTTCACAAATTTTGTATACATTTAACAATCATAAAACAGACGGTGAATTTGTGAGAGGAAGCAGATTTCCATTTTCTTCCCGTATTTGTCCATGTTTTCCGATATTAAGTAATAATGACTGGGTATCCCATGCAACTAATACGTAAATTACAATAGGTCGAAAGTATAAACGTGACTAAACATTCTTTCGGCAATGTTTTCAATTTAGTGTACATTGTGTATAAAAAGGCTTATGTTCACAATTTGGAAACACTAATCAACTTTATGAGCAGCATCCACCCAGGCCAGATCGAAATATTGTGATTGCAGGCATGGCCTAACTCAACATAGACACACACCCCACCCACACACACCCACGCACACACGCACAGACCCACGCACACCTGCAACATTATACACGCGTACGTGGAGACACGGCATAACCATAAAGTGTGACTTTTACTGAAGTTGAGGAATATAGGAAAATCATGTGTTTCTGCGCAACTCATACTGTGGGTGGTACTTGTATGGGGTAACATGGAGTCCTGGGCGGCGATCCTCGTGGGCGAAGGCGAGGCATCTTCACTTACAGTCGATAAGAATCCAGTGCCAACTCAATTTCAAGTAATTGGAGCCTGTGAACTCCGAAACAAGTGCCAAATTTTAAGTTTTGGAGACCTGTAATTATGATTTGTGTGTTCTGTATACCAACTTTAAATCTATCATTGTTGGAGTAGCGCCTCCTTAAAAGCCAGGTTGATATTAGTAGCTGAATCAGATTTTTGTAACGTCATTTCGATCCACCCCGATCCTTAGTCAAGCGATAATTTGGTCCTCTTTCAGCACCATAATAGATGCATCGTATCACTCGTCCGATCGTCCTACAACTGCGACCCTATAGAGGCGTGTGTGTAAGCCTGCTGCCGGGACTTCCGCACTTGGTGTCTTTAGGATAAATTTGGTAATACCTGATGCGAATTATAGATAGAGCTTCGTCGGTCGGAACGATGACACCCAACACCACTGGGAGAAATTAACAGCAACTCGCGACCAACAGACATCGTACTTTCAGAATATCACCGTGCAATTTTATATTGCACTTGGGCTGATATTCAACTGATTAAAAGAAGCGTTGCTTTTGGCTTGATAGAATACAATTGGTAATTTGATTCTAACAGGCAGATTGCATTGGTGTGGGGAAGAGGAGATTTATTGTTGTTTTGGTATGCGGGAGGGGAAGGAGGGAGGTATGTAGGGTGAGAGGAGTGAGAGGGGTGAATGGGGGGGGGGGGTGTCACCTCTTCCCTTGTTCCCAACAAAGGGGCAAGTGAGAAGTGGTTACAAACTTCCTGAGGAGAAGCCGAATTAAACGTCGGATATGAATACGCGAAAAACAAATAACAACACAGTAATATCAACTATTGATTTGTTATTTGATGAGCTCCAAGCGTAATTGTGGGCTATTATCTGCCGTCTCATTTTCAGTCGATTCTTCATTTCAATATTTATCTATAATTCCCCCTTTTTTTTTTTTTTATGTATCAGCTCCACTTGATCCAGAATCATAGTTTTTTGAGAGGCAGTTAAGGCTCTTAACCGAATATTCACTTCCCCGCTTTCTTGCTGTCACCCAGGTATTTTGAAGCAATATTCGCTATGGTGAGAGCTTAGTAAATAAAGTCTTATTTAATATGTAAAGTGTACCAATCTACCTGCTCAGGGAAACTAACTTTTGTCGATAGTGGGATGAAAGGTAAACTGGCAGCAACGAAGAATGGCCTCGTGTCCAGTCAATTGTTGATCTGCCTATAATTCTCAGTGACGCATGGATATCCTCAAATATCTGGTTTACGTTTTCATCGGGTCAATTTATTCGGGGGGAGGGAGTGGGGTAATAGACGAACTGGCTATATGAGGGTGATCAAGTTATTAAAATTCCCGAGTTCCATCTGAAACGCGTGACTTTACATTTATATTGACTACACTCGAAAAATACTATCCACCGACGATTATTAATTCGTGATGAATGTACCCAACGCTATTTGAGACGGCTATAGTTAAGATGATTGTCACAGATGCCGTTGCCGTTGATACGCAGTTGATGACATTTCCAACACTGGTATCCATATCTAATACGCCATTCATGTAGTTTGACTGTGATTCCTGAAAGGACCAGTCGTTTGAGAAAATCCGCATAAAGGGGGGGGGGTCCCACATTATATACTGGACAACACTCCGTTTTTTACTTAATCGACGACTAGTAGTCTATTTCCTCTTGTCAATTGTGATAGACGATCATGCTCCAATAGCACAACAACCTGCAATTTCTGTTTTAACCTATGATGTGCCGTCTGTCCTCGTGACGAACAAAACCCAACATAAAACAAAACAAGGAAAACACAGTGAACAATCGGTTGAAAACAATTAAAGTTTTTTTTTTTTTCCTAACAATAATCTTTCCTCATCTGGAAATTATTCGAGAAGAACAGACGAGCATTCCGCGGTGTCCCATCCACGTCAATATTGCAAAGAATGCATAACTTGTCCAATCCGAACATGCTTAGAAAATTAGATGCATAGAGGTGGATATAGACCATCCGATGACTCATGAATGCAGTAGAACCTTGATATCGCATCAGTCTTTCAAGCCTCTGATATGCGTTACCATCTTAAATGCAATGAAAGACTCGGCAAACTCGTAATATATTCTCCGAAAAACATTCAGATGAACAGTTTTCGTATAAATGTTCACAAACATATACATACCATATACTTTTTTAGAGCGCCTTGCTCATAGAGATCAAACCACTGTGAAATGTCAGAATCAAGAATACAGGGATGATTTGAGGTGCCTCAGCACAAACAGGGTGATTCTCGATTTTCAGCGAGTCCCCAATGCTAGAGAGGGTTTTTCAGGAAGGATTCCCTATCAACTGTCTCTAGAATACATGTGGTGTCAAGACGGAGAGTGGTGGGGGTAGTATCCTCCCGCGGAATCGAGCCTGGCCAAGGTGGGATGCCAACAGAGTTTAACCAGGACCAATATGGGGGGCACTCATGAACTAGTCATACATTGTCATAATAGTACTTCGAAAGTGTGTGCTAGGTTCACCGTGTAGACCATGGAGCATGGAGAAGTGATGTTCATGGTCCGGGCTCAATAGCAGTTTCGACTCACTGCCAATCGCCAGTCTTGTAACCCCGAGAAGAAACCCAGGTCATTTCCATAGTTACTCCGACGTGCTGTTGGTTTTATGACATGGTCACTTTGTACCAAATTGTAAACGAATGTCGTAGCTGGGGACGTTTGAAGTTGGAAGTCGAGGGCGTGCAGAGTGCGCGGATAATATATATATATATATATATATATATATAGAATTATAATAATAGATATATACTATTATAGAATTAATATATAATATATATTATATATATATATAGATATATAATATAGATATATATATATATATATATTATATATATATATATTCTATATATATATATAATAATCTATATAATATTAATATATATAATATATATATATATAGTAGATATATAATTATATATAATATATATATATATAATATATATATATATTATATAGTAGATATATATATATATATATATATATCTATATCTACGGAAAGACACACAGCGAATATTGCAAGTTACCGCTGTCATACTGCTATATTGCGAAGTTCACCAAGATCCAATTTCAGGCAAAATGCGAAGTAAGTAGTACATACACATACAGGTTAACAAGAGAATAGCAATACAATGCGAGCTATTCCAGTTAACAATTGTCGCCTAAAGCAACCACTGGAATAACACAGCCTGGTATAAGAAGGCTATATAATACTACAAGAGATGAATAGCCATTTGAAAAAGCTCAAGAGGGTGGCTAACATTATTACAATTCAGGTCGCCTTAATTCCTTATAGTACACTCTCTCTAATCGTCCGCCTTGTACCACTGCGGCTAGTGCCAATAACAACACAATGATCTTCAAAGTTGTCATGCTATGCTTGGTGTCATTGCAAATGTGAGACACCCACCCACATTTGCCCCCCAAATGATCCTGGATGCTCAGTAAATCTATTCCTTCAAGCGCCTGGTAGTTTCACCAATGTAATGGGAATTACAATCGGGGCAGTTAATCTTATAAACGAACATTGTTAGCTAATTATGACCAATACTGTCTTGAAGTGGAAATAAAGATGTATTTTCTTTTACAAAAGTAAAAGTAATTTGGACCTTTACACTGTCATTGCAAATACCGAATACAGCTACGCAAATTTTTCGCAATCTTTTCACTTATGGGACTCACAGTAGGGTAGGGGAACAAATATTATTATTTTTACTTGGTGTGGGTTCGGAGGTCATAATTACTGGGCCCATAACAAAACGCATTCTTAATGTGTGGGTTGTATACGATGATTCCATTTCTAATTAGAATCGAGGTATTAGGGTAACATTGAACATCAAAAGGACGTCAGATAAACGATAAATCATTAACGAATAAACTATGAAAAGTACACAATCACGTGCGCGTTCGTGTAACGTTTTAATAACAGATATTTTGTACTTTTTGGGAGGACCAATAATTCCCAATTGATAAATAACCCCGTGAACGTCTTTTTGTGGAAAAATCCATTAGATCGGATGTCAAGTTATATATGACATTTGGGCACCATATTATATATATTATATATAATATATAGATATTATATATATTAATATTATATAATCTATATATATAGATTATATATAGAGAGAACTATATAGATATATATATATATGATACTATATATAGATTATTATATATATATATAAGACGATATAGATGGATATGAAATTTAATATGACAAAATGAAGCCAGATTTACTCGAGGCAAAAAATAATTTCCAGTTATGAATAGTAGTTTTATGTGGCTTTGATGAAAATGACAGATAAGGCCATATTACCTTAATTGCGACCATATTTCTAGATAGGATATCAAGTCTTATATAATTAGATTTGCAATCGTAAAAATATCGGTAGTTAGTGATGACACAAACATAGACTAACACCAGTGAGTTCGCGCCAATCTAATAATTTCATGCGTAGACCTCCTCGGGTTTGATACCACGAGCATGGGCGATAATTTGCTGGTCACAATGATCTCTTAATGCGGCGGTATTATCCAAACTGACCGGGTACTGTGAAAAAGAGTCTTATGTTATCGGGGAGAATAATGACAGTAAACGGTTGAGCATAGCTTGAAACACTGAATGTAATGCAACACAAGAATGAAGCAGCCGAACGGCTCAATCGCATTGCAGTTCGACTCACAGCAGAGTAGGTAAATGAGTTAGTACATGTCAAAGGTTAGTTAGCATTGTGACTCGAATACGACCAGCCAAACGGCGGAACGAAAGCGTTCAACTCTCAATCAGAGAAAACCTCACGAACCTTGAGGAATCTGAATCAGGTGATCTTTGCCGTGAACGAGAAATAATGGGGCCTCTACCCATTATGGAGAGGAGAAGATCTGTAATAAATATGAGCTTCATTGCAAACCTAGTTTTGGGATAATATATCGTACTATTTTCGCCAGATTCCTATTTGCAGCGAAATTCTGGACCTTATCTCCACTTAGAATTCTTACACTCCTCATGCAACGACTCAGCTCTGTGATTTATCTTAACCCAGACCCCCGAATAACGAGGTGACAGTTTCGATTCGACGTAGTTCGGTGACAAGCTTCATTTATCCTGTGTCTCCAAAGGTCCCTGGTATATGAGGCACAACAATTAGCGCCTCGCCTCTCTCATTCCACTGGTAACTAACTATTCAATTATCGATTAGACCACTCTTTCAATTGCGTCAGAACCAATGAAAGTGTATTCTCAGGACATATTTTTAAGTGATCATTGATGAAACGTTTAGTAACAAGCTGATGCCGAATATGTGATGGTGCTTAATGAAGGTGAAAACGGAATAACCAGCTCCACCAGGGAGAAAAATTAACGGCTTGGCGTATCAGCCGTCCGTTAGGTGACTGTTCGACCAATCGCTTGTTGGCATATACTTGTGTTGCCATCGGGCTGATGGTTGAAGGAATATTAACTGTTGGTTGATCGGAATGCAAGGTATTATTTTTACAATTATCTAGCACACATGATTTGTTGATGTTGTTAAAGCGAATATTTTGTTGTTGAGTGGTTGTATTAGAGTAGTTCTTTCGATCAGCGAATTTTTTCGATACTTAAGTAAAACAACAGCAACAAAAACGGTCTGTTTGTATTATCCGAATTTCGCATATAAAACAGCGACATAATTAAATATAATGATCATAATCAAATTATTCCGATACTACTTATAGTTCGTCTTTTTAACGTATATCGTAATTATAGATAATTGGGTCTCATACTGAGATCTCCCTCTTAATTTGATGTTTGTGAGATACCTCATTCCAGAGATTCATTTATAATATTAGCTACAGCTAATACAAAATTATTGGGTGATACCAAGTAGAGCACTTAAGTCATCAATTGTCGTTTATATTGGCATCCTATCCGGTACATTTCACTTATTGGAATATAGCGTTTCCGTTCGTTTAATGTCATCCACAGCAGCGCTACTCAAGAAAATTGCTCATGCGAAAACAACAGCAAATGGACTGCGGTGCAACCACTATTGATGTTTTAAATTTCAGGGGACATCATGATAGTCCCTAGGTATGAATCGCAATATGGGAATTGTATTATCACCACAAGTCCGTGTCCGTTCCCGTGATGCCCTTCCTTGACTTTCGGAGAATGTTCAGTAAGCGATTCATCGGGGATATATTTTTTCCAGGAAGGGAAGATATTGAAAAAGTTGCGACTGCGGAATTCCGTTTATTTTTTCGGAAATGGTTCAACGGCTTCAGCGTGAGAGTAGGGGATATATTCAGTTACTGTATGTAATGACACATAGTTATAATATTTCGGCGACGGTTATATATAGAAATGTGGACTAGGACAGCGATTTGTAATAAATGTCACATTATAATTGACTCAGTCCAGATATATATCCTAATATGGCTATTCGTTAACAAGCCCGATTCCCCTTGTCTGCCACCGTTGTCCCGAGATTAATGAGAGGCTGAGTCGTGAATTCATTTATGGCAGCGGACATGGCTTTAAAACGTAGACACGTCATTGTCCATAGAAAACTTCTCCACCTATTGTTTTTACAACCGATTCGAAACGTTCACTCTTGTGCTAAATTGCAGCTTAGTACACCAATCCCTGTGCAGTCCCCGGAGCGTCCGCTCAACAGTCCATGTGCTTTCCAGTTTTAATCGATGCACAGTGGCTCATTCCAATTTGGAAGACTTTCCAATGGTGGGCGAAATAAAAATGTTCGAAGAACACGCTCGAAACCTACAGCAGAGATTGTGACATTTTTAGCCATTCACAGTGGCGCCAAATTTATGGCCGAAAGCCACAATAACGGTCACACTTCTCACTAACGCAGGCAAGCCATGGAAGCCTAAACACTCTGGCAAAGAACCACTACATTTTCTAGCCCTCCACACTGCTTGAGAGGATTCTTGGGGCTCGTCAGATCGATCAGATATTGCAGTTTCATCGAGCATAGCTTCGGCACAAGACAACGTTGTCCTCGTTGGTGCGACGGACGAACAACGCTTCATGGAACGCCGGGCCATGATGGTCATGACCAGGTAATGTGCACTGTGACTACAATACGGATGTTCCCATTTCGGTCGATGGTAACAAGGATGACACATACGCGTGCATTTGGGTGTCATCTTGTCCGTATATCAGCTGTGAACGAGCCGCGTGAGCGCCGCCGGCCAAATCTGGTGGTCGAAAGATACAGTGATACCTAACCGTAAATGAATATAACTCAACACCAGTGACACCGGGATGGTGAGAGTAACATTCCCGATTTGTAGCCAGCCGTGACGCTTCTGGGAACACATGGCATAATACATATGCACACTTTCCAGAGGACGAACCTGCTAACTGAGTTTTGTTTGGGAGGTCGTGGAAGGCTGCGTATATCAATGTGTGCGAATAACCAGCTCTATCCCAGTGAGAATCTTGAAAACCAGAAAGAATGTGTGCGGGGTCCCCGGCATCGTTTCATTCAGAAATATTCATTTAAGGGGATTAAGGGGTCAGGAAGGACATAATTCCTCATAAACGACCCCTAAGCCACAACATCCAAGAAGGAACAATTTACTCAAAACTCGACCTCAATAATTCGCCCGTGATTCCTGCATAGATACACCTATGCAAGACTTAAAAGCCTACATTTACATTTTGTGGAATACGCCCACCATAATTTCTTCGTTTTCTTTTGACTACTAAGTCAAGTATCACATGAATTAGTGAATTCTGAGACGATTTCGACTATTTTATGACGATGGTCGCTCATGTGTTACTGAGGTAATGTTACTAAATGTAATTATTACTAATTGTAATTAGTAATAATAACAATTATTACTAATTGTGGAGGCAATGTCGCCACGCTCATGTGTGGTGAACGTTTCCTAGTTGTTTGCCTTATAATTTGATCGAGGGGTTCGTCGCTGCAGTATCGCTCTTTTCTATAACAGCTGACATAGCTTCTGTGAAGACCAAGTAGTTGAAATAAAAATCATCACCGAGTTATGTTTCGTTCATACCGGATCAATTAGGTACGCACGAGTTTGCAACCAATATACTCATAACTAATCATCCGAGCCAATGTTTCGGAAGAATTTTTTCCGTGGTTGGTTACACCACAACCCCAATCCTAGTCCCCAGTCCTCGAATGAATAGTCCTCTAACCGATACATTACAAAACCACTACTAATCGAAATGACTCCTTCGGTACAGCCGTCATCTTTCTGCATTTTGCTATCACCGCGCAACCTTCTCTCTGTCTTGTCTCCGTCTGGCAAAGTCTCCTCTTGGTCAGATTGCGAAATTATCGGGGAACCTCTTCCATCAACAGGAATGATGAATCCTTTTCCGAGAATATGAAACATTAATGTCACATACTATCGCGATAACTGGTGCATAGTCACAACGAGAACACAAGGATGTGTAGTAATCCTCGCCTGAATTCGTAACAATATAGAACCAACCTGAACCCATGTAACACCTTTCGCCGAAAGTTAAAGTCCAGCTCCAGAATAATCAAATGTCATGTGATTATGCGTGGAAATCATGCCCATTAAACTTTGGTCAGGTTTCATAGCATGTTCTTTATAAAGTACGAAATTTTGATTTTTAATTATTACTGCGAATTTGCATTTTGCATTACAATAATTTGATGACGTCATAGGTACCAATTTTGAAGAAAAGGTAAGAAATAGTCTTAACTTTCCTTTAATTAGTAGAATAAACATCATAAAAAGGTTGCCAGTTTGCTAAAATCACCAAATCATATGAATTTGAGGAAGCCATATCTCCTCCCACCGAACATGCTATAAACCTGGAACAAAGTGATATTTGAAGAGTTTTCTATTCTCTTTAACATTATAACACCAAGAGAGTATCACATTTGGCTGGACTTTGCCTTTAGGTTGTAAGGAAAAGTGACAAACAATAGTGTTCCTTCTCTCCATATTTCGCGACCAACACATCTATATTGATGTCGATTTCGGATATTGAGGTAACACTTCATTTGCCCACGTGGACCTACCGACATTTGCCTGCCTCATAGACCTCGATAGACAGATACCCCCAAAACGTAGTTTTCTCGTCATATATGCAACCTACAGGCTGATTTGGAACTTCTTGTAGCTATCTGCTTTCAAGCAAGCATTACATAATACACATCTACCTATAGGCCACGAAACTTACACATGTCCGCTGACGTAGCAGATATTTCCTTTGCCTTGACCGTTGTTGCGGACCACTCAGTAGCATGGCTGGTGGATGGCAACAGTTGAAGCGTCGCATTTCACCCGGAGACCGGGGTTCGTGGTAACCTGTTGCCTTCTCTCTGGACGCTCAGCCCACGTGATCTGTGGTCGTTCGCCCCACTGCACCCAGTCACCCCTATGTCTTCTTAGTTCACCAGACAGAACAGAAAAGTGCCGATCAGCATATTCCTTACCGTAACAAAGTTGTTGCACACGACGAAGGTGTGAATTATCGTTTCAACGCATCCGTTTTCTGCATCAATGAGTTATTATTCAAAGGATCTGCTCCCTATCAGATTAGCTTATACGATAATTATTCTTTCCAACCCAAGGCAAGAATGTGTCCGAGCTACTGAACTTCTTGGAAGGCGGCCACTTAATGACCAGCAAAAAGTACCTTCCAGACTTTACTTCAGGGTTATATTACAGTGATGTACAGCCAGACAACGACAAGTCAACGACCGAGCAAGATGAAGCAGAGAAGCACCTTGTACGTTGGTTGTTAATGCAGCATTCAGTTCCATAAAAACCCAGTTTTATGACAAACATGGGATCGATCACACGGCAATAATCGGAGAAAGAGTCGGATCACAATTCCAACGATATCCCCGTGATCTGTTCCTGGGCTGTTTGTCCGTTCCCTGTACGGTACCTGTACATTTGCATTGCACAGTTCCTAGCTTCGAGGCTCGGTCCCGACACCTCGGCCCGAGCACGCTAGCTTTTAACATCCGGACGACGAGGCCAGCTAGTGCTGCCAGTAAAAAACTGGCGCGATAATCGGTAGTGAGAGTTCGAGCCCAATATAACTTTCCCGATTACTCGGGCTTCTTGGGAGCCGATTTTATTCTTCCTGGCTAGAGAAGGAACCAACCGGACCCACAACTGTAGGGTTCCAAACAATATTACCATAACACTGGACCACGTTGGTTCGAAAAAAAGGTCAGGCTACTAGAAAGCGGCAGGCACATTATTTACCTTCTAAAACAGTGGTCAGAGAATGAAAACTTCCTCAAACAGAAGTTTGCTACCTTCAAAATGTTTCGAAATTATAACACAGTGTCAAATTCATTGCCCTTATGTTGGTAATTTCTGAACGGTTCATTTGTGTTCAATTGCTAAGCGTGTTCATAGTCTGAATGCCTCCTCTAAAGTGATAACCAATTAGTGTTAATACACTGTTTTTAGGGGGAAAATTCAGGTTATTTTTTTTCATCTCATGAGGTAAACGGTGCCAATTTCCTGGAATGTAGGACTGAGCCTTTCACGCCTCCGAGAGACAAAAGAAAAACACTCGAAAAAAGGGAATATTATTTCCAAGGGAGTCGTTATTCACTCAAAAAGAGTAAAATTCCCCTCGACAAAGACTGCCTCTATCCAGGGATCACTCTTTTGGAGGACTGTTCCTTGGAGACAATTCTCATAAAGAAATTTCACTCTTTCGGAGTGAATGTTCACTACATCCCCTTTAAAAGTGTTGTTATTTTTCTAGAATACTTATGAAATCATCACTCTCTCCTGTTGGATTATTTAACTTCAGTTTTTCGAAGGAGTGAAAAGTGAAAAGAACACACGCCATGAGGATTCAGTCCCCCTATACGTCACTTGTAATTTCTGACACCTTTCTCAAATGTCACGACGCGAAAGTCATTCCTCTTCGCTTCACTGGGTTTTCCTCCCAACAGACGTGTGACTGGTGATGATGTGGCTGATGTGGGTTTATCGTCCTTATAGTCCGACGAGGACGCTGCCGAGACAACTGATATAATAGTACTAAACAAATATACCGCCGAATGGAACTATGTTTATTCCTTGCCGAACGCAACAGGAATCTATGCAGTCCGCCCGCGCGTATGTGTGTGTGTGTGTGTGTGTGTTGTGTGTGTGTGTGTTTGTGTGTGTGTGTGGTGAGTGTCTCTCTCTCTCTGTGTGTGTTGTGTGTGTGTGTGTGTGTGACATCCTCGTCAGCACGATATCTAAGAACGCAAGCATGTATTACGTTCAAATTAAGTATGTGGGTTGGACATATAGAGAGGATGACCCCTATTTTTTGGTGCCAGTTCAAGGTCATTCAAGGTCACGATTGGGCAAAGTTCAAAAGCTTGTCAGCACGATATCTATCGAACGCAAGCATGTATCAAGTTAAAATTAGGTATGTGGGTTGCAACGTGTGGTGAGTGTCTGTGTGTGTGTGTGTGTGTGGTGTGTGTGGACACTCCTCGTCAGCACGATATCTAAAGAACGCAAGCAATGTATTAAGTTCAAATTAAGTATGTGGGTTGGAATATAGAGAGGATGACCCCTATTTTTTGGTGCCAGTTCAAGGTCATTCAAGGTCACGATTGGGCAAAGTTCAAAAGCTTGTCAGCACGATATCTATCGAAGGCAAGCATGTATCAAGTTAAAATTAGGTATGTGGGTTGCACGTGTGCTGAGTGTCTGTGTGTGTGTGTGTTTGTGTGTGGACACTCCTCGTCAGCACGATATCTAAAGAACGCAAGCATGTATTAAGTTCAAATTAAGTATGTGGGTTGGACATATAGAGAGGATGACCCCTATTTTTTGGTGCCAGTTCAGGTCATTCAAGGTCACGATTGGGCAAAGTTCAAAAAGCTTGTCAGCACGATATCTAAAGAACGCAAGCATGTATCAAGTTAAAATTAGGTATGTGGGTTGCACGTGTGCTGAGTGTCTGTGTGTGTGTGTGTGTTTGTGTGTGACACTCCTCGTCAGCACGATATCTAAAGAACGCAAGCAATGTATTAAGTTCAAATTAAGTATGTGGGTTGGACATATAGAGAGGATGACCCCTATATTTTGGTGCCAGTTCAAGGTCATTCAAGGTCACGATTGGGCAAGTTCAAAAAGCTGTCAGCACGATATCTATCGAACGCAGCATGTATCAAGTTAAAATTAGGTATGTGGGTTGCACGTGTGGTGGGTGTCTGTGTGTGTGTGTGTGTGTGTGACACTCCTCGTCAGCACGATATCTAAAGAACGCAAGCATGTATTAAGTTCAAATTAGTATGTGGGTTGGACATATAGAGAGGATGACCCCTATTTTTTGGTGCCAGTTCAGGTCATTCAAGGTCACGATTGGGCAAAGTTCAGAAAGCTTGTCAGCACGATATCTATCGAACGCAAGCATGTTTCAAGTTAAAATTACGTATGTGGGTTGCACGTGTGGTGAGTGTCTGTGTGTGTGTGTGTGACACTCCTCGTCAGCACGATATCTAAAGAACGCAAGCATGTATTAAGTTCAAATTAAGTATGTGGGTTGGACATATAGAGAGGATGACCCCTATTTTTTGGTGCCAGTTCAAGGTCATTCAGGTCACGATTGGGCAAAGTTCAAAAAGCTTGTCAGCACGATATCTATCGAACGCAAGCATGTATCAAGTTAAAATTAGGTATGTGGGTTGCACGTGTGGTGAGTGTCTGTGTGGTGTGTGTGTGTGTGTGACACTCCTCGTCAGCACGATATCTAAAGAACGCAAGCATGTATTAAGTTCAAATTAAGTATGTGGGTTGGACATATAGAGAGAATGACCCCTATTTTTTGGTGCCAGTTCAAGGTCATTCAGGTCACGATTGGGCAAAGTTCAAAAAGCTTGTCAGCACGATATCTATCGAACGCAAGCATGTATCAAGTTAAAATTAGGTATGTGGGTTGCACGTGTGGTGAGTGTCTGTGTGTGTGTGTGTGTGTGTGTGGGGTGTGTGTGTGTGTGTGTGACACTCCTCGTCAGCACGATATCTATCGAACGCAAGCATGTATTACGTTCAAATTAAGTATGTGGGTTGGACATATAGAGAGGATGACCCCTATATTTTGGTGCCAGTTCAAGGTCATTCAAGGTCACGATTGGGCAAAGTTCAAAAAGCTTGTCAGCACGATATCTATCGAACGCAGCATGTATCAAGTTAAAATTAGGTATGTGGGTTGACGTGTGATGTTTAGGAAAAATGGACCCTATTGTATTGGTGTTAGGTCAAGGTCAAAGATCACCATAGGTCATCCCTAAATATCTTGGCAACGGAACAATTTTTAGAGGGCGTCGTTATGGAAATGTGTTCGTCTGGCGAACTACATCTGCTTACCTTTTGACCTTATGACATTGAGTGCAATTTTTTTTGTAATGACCAGATTCTCTTGTCGACAACGCATACGTGGGAATTAAGCGAAATGTAATACCACCCCTCCTATCACAAGCTATCTCAAGGAACGCACATTGACATCTCCAAAACATTTTAGAGGGATGTTGTAGGAATTTTTGTTTCGTCTAGGCGAACTGCATGTAGTTGCGCTATTCATGTATCTATCTGTTGTTTGAACTTATGAAATTTCGTGTGGCCACCTGTCTCCCTCAAGTAAATTAGATGCTTTGTCAAGATACAGTAACAAATGACTTATGTGCCCAGGCCCGATAATAACCCTCAGGCAGGGTTGTGATAACCAATTTGAGAAATCCTGCACCTTCAGATGCACCCAAGTGAAAGTGGTAGATTTACTGTACCCACACCTGTATGACTCCACATTGTCCACCTTTTCATTAGATACACAATTTCTCTTGACAGACTGATATTGTCTTGTGCACATGCATTACTTAGCATAATATCCTCCATCCATGTTGTCCTATAGTCAACAGGGTTTTGCTTTATCACGGTCCATCTCAAGGACACACCTAAACAGGCAATGTTTACTTGTGTATGAAGCTCTCAGTGTAGCCATGCTTACCCTAACGCACAGTGGCCTAATGACAAACTTCAATTATTATCATGGCATTCTCCAAGTAGGCTACAATTCATCTAAAGTTTAATTTAAGGTACTAGAGTGTTAGTGGCAGAGTGCGGGGGTGGGTGCCCCGGCCCCCTAACAGGTTTCACTGTGAAGGAAAAACTGAAATACCAGGGGAGGTACAGGCAGAATTCCTGTTTGATGCACCGTTCCAACAATAGCGTTAATAACATGTTAGACCCCTCACCAGAACACAAGATCGAACCCAGAACAACCGGGAACAGTACCCCTACCACCCCCACCCCCACTACGACAGGTCTCCGAACAAAATTGCAAACATGAGTTTGAGCTGAGTTGGGCTTACAATAGTAGATGAAAACCTTTGTAAAGGCCTCAGTGAAATTAAGAGTTTCGATGTTCCAAAACGTATTTCTGTTTAAAATATAATAACAATGAATAATAAGGATATAATACAACTAATAGACAAGGAACAGATATTTGTAACATGCTGGGACAATGCCAGAATGCTCCGTATTTACCAAGTCCGCTCGGAAAAGAAGAGTTTGTCATCGTGGAACACCTCAATCAGAACCAGTACTGGCATAACTGGCTATACTTGAAATGCTGTTGCTTTTTTTACCCCCCCCCCCCCCGATGATGGCAGGGTCAAGTGCAAGCTTATCTGAGGTCCCACAAGAGTTGAGATCGATGTATGAATAGCCAATCAACCAATACCAACAAGCAGGAGTCATATATTTAGCTATGTGTGCTGTCGCGGAAATCATTTTCTGTTTCGTTTGAAATGGACAATACATGTCTATCTATCTATCTATGACTAGTGGATGTACTGCCTACAGCCCATTCATTTCATATTTACGCGAAAATTTAAGTTTGTCCTATGTGAAAAAACTTGCCGGATGGGGATTTCATTGTTCCTGACAAAAGTAAGGTTCATTTTGAAGTCAAGGAGTTCAATTTGCATACTTTTTGTGGATTTTCCAAACTTCAGAATTGAATAATACTTTTAATAATAATAAAAAGAGGGGGGGGGGTCATTTCTTCTCCACAAAAGTAGTAGAAGGAAGGGAAGGGCAGAGAAGGGAAAGGATGATATTTGGAATTCCAAGTGTGCCGACTATGTAGAAAGGAATTTCAAGTAAACCGATGATATCTATAGGGCATACAAGTTTTCCTGTTTGCCTTAGTAGCCACTAGCCTGTCAGCTATGGCAAGGAATCACGACACAGTTTTGTGTCTTGTTTATCCCTTGTCAACGGCAAGGAATCTATGTGGTCACGTATGTACGTGTGTGTGTCCGTGTTCTGGAGTGTGTGTGTGCATTTGTGTATGTGACACCCCTTGTCCTGACAATATCTGAAGAACGCAAGCATGTATCAAGATCATCATTCGCCTGTCGGTTCGTCATGTGATGAACTCTATTGAACCCTATTGATGAACAAAGTTTTCACCTAGACGTACAACAATTACCCAAGTGTAACCACCCAGGGGTAGCCCTTTCTGATGAACATCCACCAAATTACTTTTAGACCTGGTCTGTCGCCATGGACGGAACAACAGCAACTATTCGTTTTTTAGCTCACTGGTAATATGTAAGAAAATTTGAATTGTTCTTTCATTTTCAGAAAGGGAGTAACTAAAATATTCTGGTTCCAGGTTATTTTTAACCTTTAGCACTTAGCTTCAAATTGAGGTAAAGAAAGTTATGAAGCCGGTCCCTATCTTTTGTAGGGGGCGAACAAAGGTCGAACTGGCACACGGGATAGTTGAATCTTACTGCGCGGGTTAGTTGGAAACGCCGGAAACGCACATCGGTTCCCATGGACGTACTTTGAAAAATTGTGAACAAAGAAAAAAAAAAACCCTCAAGACTACAAGATATTTTAAGAGGCTTCCAAAGGTAAAAATATCTCCACATTTCCGTGGCATGTACTCGAGCCAAGAAAAAAAAAAAAAAACAGTCATAACCCATAGTGGTTTTGCCTAATGAATTATCTAAACATTGTAATCGCATGGACAGGGAACAGGTGTATAGTTGTGATGACATCTCTGTTTCATTCCTAATAACAAAAGCAACATCCAACTTGGACCCATCACATGTTCTAACTAACCCAGTAGGCGTGTTAGTTGGAACGCCTGTCACCGAAATTTGTAACCAGATTATCCCTGGAACTACTATCAGGATCAGTAGTGTTATGGGCTCCAATGATGGCAAACCTACGTGGTCTCCAAACTGGGGACTTAGGCAGATTTTTCTGAACAAGTGTTGTTTCGACAAGCGTCCAACTAACCCTACTCTCCCCTATGTGTAGTGCTCCATCAACGGTACATATCCATGATTACATATGTTTCGCGGTCAGCTCACAAGATCATCTGAGGTCAGCAACGGTTGAAGTATGAAATCCTTGGGACATGATAATGCCTGGTTCGATCAAGGTGGGGAATCCTCTGTGTCAATTCTTAGTGTTTCATTTTCGGGAAACATTTTTTTTTTATAGTAAATGTCTGCTTGTGACACATGATAACTCGACATTGAAACATGGTTTTTTTTTTTTAGAACGGGAAAAGGTAATATGAGATCAACAGGAAGTAAGAATAAAAGTCCTTGCCACCACCCCCGATAAGCCATTTTCTCTGCGAGGTCAAAGGTCAAGTATTTGGAAGTCGAGTGAATCAATGTGTAGTGTAATGATTAAAAAAAACAAAACTTCTCTCAGGGTATTGCACGCTGAGAGGTTCAGGTCTAGCAATACAAATGCACGAACTTCAAAGGCCGCTAACTCTGTAGTTCGTTGGACGGTTTATTTGCACGTCGGTTTGGGGATGACACATTCTCTTCATTATTATAACACCCCTGATAGTTTCCCATGCGTGTCCGCGATTTGGAAGAAAAAATGAGAGATGCCACAGACCTATAGCTTTAATATAACTAAAGGAAAAGTTAATGCTGTACTCTTTGGACGACTGGACAGACATAGGCCGTGGAAAAGCTCTTGAAAGACAAAAGTTGCCCATATGCAGGGTCAACCAAGATGGCGCCGGAACGTGCGGATTAAAAAGACGCCCATTCCCAATTTCTAGATTAGGCGAAATGTACTAAAGCTACCTGAATATGATTCATGTTGTACATTTGTCATGAGCTGAATACAAAATCCATCCAACTGAGTTCGTTTCAAACTTCAAATCGAATTCATGGATTCAGAAAATATCCTAAATCATTGATCATTGCCATGCAATTAACTGGGACGTTACTAATAGCTTCAGATTTCAGGTCATTTTCGCAGTTTAGCGGCTCTACGAAATGGTAGGGGCCGAGAGCCGCGTGTATGTGAAAAGTTGATCGGATGATGTTGGGTATATATATTACGATTTCGAGATAAAAGTAGTGTTGATTACAATAAAATAGAGGAACGTCCGGAGATTCGGGGAAAAACCTCCAAAACTGAATGTAATAAGCCGGTAAATAATGTAATAAAAAACGGATACGTATAATAATGACGTCAGTATGAAAACCATACGACAATAACGCTTACATCGTTCTTGCTGTCAAAAAATGTATCAATATAATATCAGTCGCCGCATAACGTGAATTGGACTTTTGGTTCGTGCTTGTAGACGCTACTTAGTGTGTTGTTTTCCGCAGCAATTACCTAGAACTCACGCAAGCATTCCCCTCTAATTATGACGCCATGCGTCTTATACTATAATCATGCAGTAACTTGGTGTATTCTCTCATTTCCACTGTTTTGTAAAGGTTATCGATGATAGCACGGATAATTCCCGAATGAATAAGATAAAACACGTTTGTTATCCGTCCGGAATCCGCGTGGAATTTCATTTCATTTAAAAACAGAGGGATGTATTGCCTCAGGGGACCTATTGTAATGCATTGCTGATGTCATTGCTGATGTAGTTGCAAGTATGGCATCGGGCTGGGAATACCCGACGGAGGAGGTGAGGGGGCATACGGGAGCATCTCATGTCCGACACGCGAAACACCAACATAGGTGACCTACTCCCTGCCTAATGACATCATTTTCTGCTCTTCAACCTCCTCTGCCAGAATTTCCCATTCCCATTAATTGTGTCGCAATTATTCTTTTCTAGGGGGCGATTAAAATGCTCCGAATACAGCGAAAGGCGCTAAACGGCGTCAAGATTATCGAATTTCAGTGTACTCACTCGGACTCCCCGGCGAAATGGAAAAAATCCGCTGCGAGGGGGACGGCCCATTGACGTTCCGCAAGCACCACCTAGTGCATATTAAATGACTGTGATATAGCAGGTTTCCATCTTCAGTAATAATTAAATTTTAAATGGATTATGAATCCAGCTCGGTGTTCAATTGTAGGTGGTGATGGTATTGCCTGGACTACCTAACAACATTTTCATTTTCAGTTTACCACTCGCATAGCTACTCTCTTTTGAATTGCAATGTTTAGCGAATCAGCAGATTTTCCTCCTGACGTCCGGGAGCCCATTTTAATAAGCATTGGGAGGTCAAAGGAAATCACATGATACACAGACGTCACCAGAGGCAATTGGGGTGGAAACTGAGCTGGGGATTATCATAATTAAGATTAAGATTCGGGTTTACAGTCTTGTATCAAGGCAGCGCCTTTCAAACGACTAGCGGGGGGGACACATAATACTTATCGAGTGGAGTGTAAAAGATATTTCAAAGTTCGCTTCAATCACTCGATATGTGAAACGGTTCATTATCTCGCTCGATATAAATCGCTCGATATAGTGGACCGTACCGGACAAGAACTCGTTAATTGCCCCGATTCATGCTTTTGTCTCTATGACTTAGACTATTGTAATTCGTTACTTTATGGTGGCACCAAATTTAATCTTTCCAACTGCAGCATCGCCAGAACTCTGCTGCCAGAGGTGCCACTGGTATCACACACAGAACACACCGGACTCCTACGGTGTTGCATCCCCTGCATTGGCTTCCTGTAAGTTATCTGTCCTAGTCTACAATAGTCTACATGGAGAGCTCCTCCTACCTTTCCAATCATATAAGTCGCTACATCCCTACCAGATCCCTTCGCTCTGAATCCGCTAATAAACTTAGAATCCACAGTGTAACACTCAATGGGTACAAGAGGATTTTATTACAGTGGACCACACACCTGGAACTCCATCCCTGCCGAATCCGTGGCATTCATGGGCGTCGATCCGTTTTGAAAAGTGGGGGGGGGACACATCGAATTCAAATGGACCATCTAAGCGGAGCGCCAACCATTAGTTGGCGCGAATCGTACAAAGAAAATTTTAGCTCTTCATACCCTCCAGATCGCCGGAAACGGCACTTATCAGACTCGAGATAGCACCCATCTACATGTGTGATTTGAGTGAAGAGACAGACAAAATAGTTGTCATTGTGCATACTAAGATGATTTATCTAATATCACACATGGTATTTTTTCTTAACCTGTTCTACTCTGGCTCCGTTTGCGTGTGATCCAGAAGTATACCGAACGGTCTCTGGGAACGGTCGAAGGGAAAAGCCATAAGCGTACTGGACCATTCCAATTGGGTAGCAGTAAATATTTGGCCGATTTTTACAAGTCGGTCTCGAAGACTAACCAGCGCGCGCGAAGCGCGCTGAATTTTTTGCATGTTTTACGGTCATTTTATCGAAAAAGGCAGCAAAAATTCAGGCAATTTTCCACTTTGCCTTCTCCTTTCCAAATTTTCCACGAATTTTCGACCGAGTTTTCATCTCAGACAAATGGGAGGGGGAGGCAGTCTGCCCCCAAGGCTTCTGAAAATTATTCGAGTGAACAAAATGATTCGAGCATTACATCGCATATTCACAACGCCGGGTAGAAAACGCCATTGAAACTTTATGCACTTTTGGCCATTCGATCCAAGTTCGAGCCTTGGTATGAAAACTGGGCATCCTTCGACTTTCGGCCCATGGGGTCCAGATCTTTCATCTGGTCCGCACCCTGGAATTAGTGAGCGTTTGATTTGATTCAGGCCAGACAGCAGACATTTGGGGCATTTCCTTCACTTTTGCCTTTTTCTGTCCAGATTTTCCCCGAATTATTGTCAATTTCTGCCCTAATTTTCATCTCAGAATAACTTTGCGTTCTTCAAAGGGCTACGCATTTGAGTAAGTCCTGAGCGAGCAAGCATTTTGGATTTACAATTAATGACTTTGAACAACTATTTCGGTATTTTCGCCCTGCGGAAATAGTAAGTGCCATGTGATAAGGCCCGCGGGAACACTTTTTTTTCCACGGGGGTGTGAATTTTCCGACGGCGTGTACCTCCCCCCCCCATATCACACCTGCGAAATCGCTCAGGCCTGGGTCATCAATTTATAGTCCTGGGCAAACTTACAGGCAAAGTCCGTAGGTAGAGCGCCGAAGGTTTACGACTTACAGCATGGAAACGTGTTGCTGTGATATCAACGTTAACTATCGGGAAAGTCCCGACCTCATGGCGCAGTCTCCGACTTAATGAAGGTGTGTACGCAGGACTTAGCAAGGGTCATATGATCGGGGGGGGGGTGGTGGAGAAAGTGAAACTTCCAACTGCCAGATTAAATTTTTTTTTCCACGCACCCTACCCCGAGACTGAAATGCATTTTTGACGTCCTATTTTGGGCCATTTGGGGGAGGGGTTGAGAGTTTGGTAACTTTGGTTAGAAAATGGATCATCCGAGACCGAGAGTTCACAGATAAGAGTTCAGTGAGTCATTTAGGCCCATCTCATCTAAATGTTTTCGTGCATGGACTGTGGACACGTCCATCCACCTATGCACGGAAGGTGGCGACATCCGGGCCATCAAAGCTAGAGTGAGATACACAGTAACACAACGCATACTTATAACTGTACGCTCTATACAACTGTTTTCAAACTGGCAATCTAGGTATTTGGGTCAGGTTGGAGTGTAGTGCGGCCAGCTGGTCGCCACAAGCTCACGATGACCACACACTGGCCAGCAGTTGGCCAAAATATTTAAGTAACAATCATGGCGTGGGACATGTTTTTGATGGGGTGACTGACGTTTGCAAATGGAATCTGGGGAAGGGTCGAGGGAGGGGGCATCCCCCTCCCCTCTGCAAATGTTGCACATTTTCTGGTAACAGTAAATCAATTTGGTGCAACATAGCACTCCAAAACACCTCACTTCCTCCATCAATAATTCACATTTTCACTTGTTCTAGATGCGATTTGCTGCCAGGCTTTTGAATCGAGGGCAGCAGAGATTCAGTGCAGTGAATTATGATCTCACTTTTCAGGACCGCCCCCCGAATCCCTTCCGCCTCCATTTTAGAGAATGTTTGCATTTCAGGTGGCAGTAGATGCAAGTGATGGGTGATGCATTATGACACTCCCTAAACCAGAAATAATTTTGAATTTCAGTCCTTAGATGCGATCTGCTAATCAGATTTTGTGATTTTTTTTAGGCTGGCGTTGGAGCGTCCGAAACAATTTTAGTTGCGCAAGCTCCCAGATGACGAAAGAAAATGACCCCCCCCAGGCGTTTTCGGCTGCCCCTGAATTACCACGTTCACACAGGGCATTTTGTGATCAAAATTCTGTAATCAGTGGGAAATTTGAAAATTTTGGTCAACCCTGTCTTAACGCTGCCCCGACTTTAACTTTGTGGCCAGGAATGTTCAAGAATTTGTGCTGCACAAGACGATCACTAGTGCGCGCAAAGCGCGCAATTTTTTTCGGGTTTCCCCGGCGACACTGGAAAAACAAAAGGATCTCGTTATGTCAGACGCCTTCAGCTGGACTATTCAGGACGCTATTGTATAATGTTAATCCCATGCGGAATTACAAAAAATACACTAGCCTAATGTAAAAGAAAATGCTTGAGGGTAATTCGCACCTTACTAGATTTTCCGGATTGGTATACCTATTATATAGCTCGATCTCAATCATAACAATGAATGAAGAATATGCCTGTTGGTTGAGTTGGAAAATTTACATAGTTGACTGGGCCGAGGATCAGTCGTAAAATATACAGTCTGGACGATCAGTCAGAAGTTCAAATCGGAGATTCGAAAAATTCCAACTGCGAGATAGCCGACATTTTTTTTTTTTTGGGGGGAGGGGGTGAGACAACGGCCACCCACAACCGCTCTCGACGTCCCTGTGCTAACTTTACGAGGAACACATGGGTTATAATTATACCCGAGACATGACGTGTCCGGGGATCTTCGGTTTTGGTGTTGGTTAGCCGGCAGCCACCGTCGCCCGCCGTACCAGGCTCCGCCTTTAGGCGTTAGCGCAATAACTCTCTCACCGCTTTAACGATTGATCTGAAACTTGGACACATGTCCGCCCTAGTGAATCTCGGATAAGTTCGAAAGTGGGCACGCTGCAAGGCTGGGGGCCGCTAATTGCATAATTCACGCGAAATTTTCAAGTTAGTCGGATTGCGAATGAAACTTGTGGGTCGGGACTATAGTGATCCCGAAAAAGGTGGCGGTCATTTCAAGGCATCGGGAGGTCAAAATTGCGACGAAAAATTTTTGCGATTCTCTCAACTTTGTCAGATCGAACGTAACTTGGTTGGTGGGACTATAGTTGATCCCCAAAAATGTGGAGGTCATTCATGGCACGGAGGTCAAACTTGCAAATTTTGCGAGTTTCCAACGGTCAGATTTGAACTAAACTTGGGGGTATGGGGGCTTACAAGTTTGTTAAAAGTCATTTCAAAGCCATCGGGGGCACTTTGCATAAATCATGTTGGCCTAATAACCTCCCGGGATTATCACTTGGTGTAGAAGTTTATCTGGGTTTGACAAAAAATGGGGTTCTGTATGGGGTTGTAGAGTACGTCTTCCCTATATGGCTCAAAAGCAGGGGATATATACGTGGGCCGTTTACCCGCAATACACATGTTAGTCATGATTAACACTTGAAGCAAACTGCACAGAGGCCAAAGTATCCTAGTTCATTTTTTCGCGCGCGAAAATAAGAAATGATTGGAATCGGATGAGCAAATAGATCGAGCTTCGGTTTTTTCATCACATGGTTTCCATAATAAGTCAAGTTTTGTGGAGGGTTAGAGTTTTTGAAGCTTCACTTACCGACCGGTCTGCTTTGGCGGCCCCAAAATGAAATGGTCGGAGCAGGAGTGCTAAACGAGGGGTGCTGTGGCATATGCCAGCACCCGATTCAAAATGTGGGGGAGGTGCTGCAGCACTCAGCACCCCCCCCCCCTCCGCGGGATTGCAGGTTGATTTCCTGTTGCAGAAAGAAAGGGAAAACTCAGAATCCGTCACTGAGGTCTAGATGATGTTTCACTATGTCGGCAGCCAGCAGTGACGTAAGATATTTCTGACTGGGCGAGGGGCTAACATTTTTAGGGCCCTGTGAGAGGGGTTCCAGGCGTCGGGGGGTTACCCGTCCCCTTTTGGCTTAGGTGCAATATCCATGCTCTAAAATGTGATTGTTTGATGCGAAAATGTGCCTGTCCCCCAGGGCAAGTAATTCTCTTCTTTTGGTTATTGGCCTGAATCCTCCCTTCCATGGGACACCTTAGTTAGGGTGTAGGGTGAAAGGCTGGAAGTCAGACCGGTTAGCCATTCTAGAGAACCCATGTTTTATAATTTTTCCGTTTTGCCTCGTATGCTGTCTTACCCGATTCTTTCGACGGAACTTTTTTTGACTGATATCACAGTTGTTCGAATTTTGTTGCAATTCATGAAGGTAGAACAAAAAAGTCGAAAGGTTGCTAGTTTCGCATGGTTCTCCGGTATAGCCTATGATTTAAAAGAATGCTTCACAGCCCTTTTGCTAGAAATTATCCTTCTTTCCTGCCCTGGTTTTGTTAACATAACATATTCATGTCCTATAAAGCGCATTACAAAATTAGGGAATATCTCGACGCGCTCCGCAATTGTTTGCTGTCTCGTTTCGGGGGGGATCATGGCCACGTACCTGTTTTTGTTGAAATTGAAGTGCACGATAATTTGTCAAATGGAGTGCATCGTCTATCGATTCCTTCAGCTTGCTAGATTTTTACAGCTCGGAAAACATGCATGTCCCTTGGAACGCAATTTGTAAAATTAGTCCCAGAATTACAAACTTGCACTCAAAATATTTTTCAACGGAATCTCCTAGGCTATCGTGCACGTGGTTCACTAACTGACAGCGAAACACCCATCAGGATACCGAAACGGACGAAGTTTTTTGGCATATTTCTTTCTTTGACATCGATCAAAATCACCAACCTTCCAAACTTGACAAGATTCACAAATTTTTGCTGAATCATCGCGGGCTTTCGACAAGAGAAATCTGCTGACATTGTGAGTCCTTTATCCACTTTGGCAGGTTTGTAATGCCTGAATTGTGCTATTCTCTGCCCATTGCGGTTTGTTCTCGATCTGCAAAACTTACTTTTACTTTCCATGAATGTGTTTGGAGCAGCCTGACTCCTCATCCCGCACTCGTATCCCAGACGCCGGGCCGTTTCGTGTTATAATCAATGGACATTTTATTGTCATGTACCTTTTTGTTTAAAACAACAAAAAGATAGTCTCATCACTTCCTCACTCATGTTCTGAGGGAGTTTGAGGGAGAAAACCTCATGCATAAAGCTTTCATATCGCCAGAATATGCCTTCAAAATACAACGCTCACGACACTATAGAAGCATTAGTTACCAGTCGTCGTCTGCGCGCCGAAGCGCGCAGAAATTTTGGACATCTGTTCGGATACAGGCCACTGTGTTTTTTGTGAGGCTGCTTTCTCAATATTTTTCATCCCACAAAGCCACTTAACGGATACGTTTTGAACGTACACTACTTTCGTATTCATCGAGGATCAAACAGTGGGGGGGGGGGACAATTTGATATGGAATGTCCCCCCCACTTTCGAGAAAGTTTGGGGGGGGGACGTGTCCCGCCTGTCCCCCCCCCCCCCCAGGATCGACGCCCATGGTGGCTTAGTGATTATGGCTTCGTTCAAATCGAACTACTTGGCTTTCTCAAGTATTCTTATTAGGGTTGTGTTCAGCGCAGTTGTGTTTTTGTTATTAACTGGCTGCTATATAAAATGTTTTCTAAGACTACTACTACAACTACTTCATGGCGGATACTACCTACGTTACGCAAAGTCGATATATTGGAATAGACGGAACGCTTACGCTGTCGTTTCACTTCAGTATAACCTACCTGTTCACCTTACCATCATTTTCCATTCAGGAATGAGCCTGTTATCGGTTACAGTTTAATGAGATGAAATGATATGGTGTCAAACGTCATCAGGGTATCTTTCAATACTCCCCTGACGAAAATTAACACATCATACCCACAAAACTCCTCCACAGTTTTCCAACAATAACAGCTGAAAGATGGGACGGCAGTTGCGTTACTTCGAGTGATGACAGTTAAAAAAGGGTGTAGTTATATTGCAATGGGGGGGGGGGGGGGGAGAGTGTAAATGATCTATGATTATTCCCCTGAACTGTTCGGTGGTGAGCATCCGCCCTCGCATAACAGTGTACGCTCTATGACGTTATTAGTTAGTTAGTTATTAGTTAGTTAGTTAGTTAGTTAGTTGTTAGTTTAGTTCCGTACACAATTGGTGCACAGACAATGTGCAGAAATGGTTTGATATTCATACAGATTTTGCAAAGTGGGAACGGTGCGCTAACGGATTGGCAACAAGGTTGTTAAATGATTTTGTAAATTGCCTTTATTCATTCAATCGATTTGTCCATGTTTTAGTTCTGACCAACCTGCCGTAAATGTACTACACTGATTAGGCTATGTAATAATCTACATCCACCCAGCTAGCCTATCATCATAATTTGCAAATACTCTAATCTGGTTGGTCGACTATCTAGCTCAAGCCATCCGTTTTTCGCATGACAGGCAGCTGCCAGAGCAACTATATACATATAAAATATGATAATAGTAATAATAATAATAATAATAAATAATCGAATAGTTATTTTGTTGCTGCTGGATAGAATGTGACTATTACGCCGTATTTAACGTAGCTGCAGGGCAACTTGCCATTAGAAGTTTCATCATATCACGTAACAAACAAGTTAATTTTTTTATTGTTTATTATTTTCATGTGTCGGGAATATGATCTGGACATTCCCAATCTGCACGGCATATTTATTTAAACATGGCTGGAACCAATCACCGTTCCAACTCGCATTCAAATCAATTACGCAGTATCGAATCATATCAAAACAATTCAAATAAAATCAAATCACAATCAATCAATAAATTACCTTATCGTAATTATTTTATGCTGGAATGTTTTGAGATCGACCAACCCTCCTCTCCCTTCCTCCTCGTACAGTCACCATGTTATCTCGCATGCAAACGCTTGAATTAGAGACACCTGGTGCGTATGATGGATGATCTTCCGAAATGAAACGGAACTCCTAGCGCCATCAGGAGTTATGTATCAAGTTCTAACGGTCACGGGTAATGACCTTCATGAAATTGCTGGTGTGGGCGGGCAATTCAAGCCGGATGTAAAGGACAGATAGCTCCAAAGAACACATTGCGGGAAAACAAAACGTGCTGGGAATCAACTAAGATAAGCGCAGTGATAAGGATGAACATGTACAAAAAAAATAAATACGAATTGAACAGATTTCGCATATTTCAACTCAGTTTCCGATTTTTGTTTGTGTATATAATAACTCGAGCGCCCGCGAAATCGCGAAGCTTATGTGCACAGCCGTACGTTGATTATTTAGGTCTTTGTTATAATATGAACTGCAATATTCGAGAACTTTTCGCAAAAATTGTCATGACCACCATTTTGGAATAGCCGCCGACAATAGCAACAGGTTGTTTATTTGTATATATTAATTTGTGTTCCGTTTGCTTCCTGCGTGCCGACTGAAATCCCATTTGTCGTGTAACAATTTTTTTCTCAGACTCGTACGGGTGAAAAGAGAACATATCAAAATCCCACACTCACACATTGGAAGTTCCATAAATTCTGCCCTATTTATTTTATTCAATTTATTTTGACGAATTTATGAAGTTTCTGGGTGAGGATGGGGACGGCGCAAATATCCTCCGTAGGCTCTACACATTAAATATAAACAAAAAATATCACATGATATCAGAAGGAACGACTTATTCCTGCAATCCGACCGTAGAAAATCCCATTATATCATGATCAATGAATCACTAATCCTTTTTGTCATCCCAGTGTATTGAAACATAATATACTTTTCCAAGAAGAAGCTGATTTGCGACCCCGTTTCCATGTCGTAGAAAACGTTCTTATTTGTTTGGTTCCCCACATTAGTTCCGATAACACCTTACAGCAGGTCTCCAAACATCGTGTATAGTGACTGTGGATACTCAACCCTGGGGTTCAGAGTTATACTGACATCGAAAGGGGATGGGGTTTAGGCAATCAATCATTCGTTGCCTGTGACTCTGTTCGGTATTTCATATGGTTATGGTGTCAGGTGGGGGGGGGACGTTCTTATATAGCCCTTTCCCAGTGCATGGCGCTTCCAGCGAAATTATTAAAAAAATGACCTTGTCCGCAACACGTCTCGGCAATCCAATGATAATGCTCCCTATACTGGATTGACACTCGGCTATGTCGAATGGAGAATGACCAATATTCATGTTTTGGTAACTTTGTATATCCGTGTGCGAGGCCTGTACAACAGACTTTTGGTCATCATTCGCCCTACCTATAACCGAGAGGGGGAAAACCCGTCCCCCCCCCCCCCCAACCTGTGCTGCTACCCCGAATTTTTCATTTTAAAAAGTTAGAGTAACACAAACTGTACGCTGCCTGATGACATTTACCATACGAATGCAATTGCTTGTCCCTTCCTTTTTAGCTCGCACGGGGAATTTTTTTCGTCATATAATCACGAGCATCAGGCTGCAATTGCTCCTTCAGTTGATATAATAAAGCTCCATGTCCGCCAAAGCTGCATGTTCGCTCCACGACCGTCCAACCTTGCGGATCCCGCAACGGCCCCAATTTGCTACTTAACTGTGCCGTACTCGTGAGCACCTGTGTGGAGAGGAGCAAGTAGAGGGTATCTCGATGCGAAGGTTTTTTGTATACTCGATGAAAAACCTCACCGTATATATAGGACCGTCTGGTTAAACTCCTACGAACCTATGTTCCGAAAAAGATCAGAGTCTCGACAGTGATAGTTTCCGGTTCGTAGCATGTGCATTGCTCCGAATTCTATGCCACATTCTTACGAGTATTTTTTCGTGTGTTTTCAACGGGTACTACGTGGTAAGTTTTATATTTAGCAATAGACTGAAAATTTACGGGGCGCACGCTTATATATACGAATTGCTGTAATTCATACCGCGGCAAAAAGAGGCACATCGAACCACCAATAACCTTTGTATTTACAAACCCTATTGGTTCCCACATGCAGTCACATGATTGCCCGATCCGACCTCTTACTCTAAGCCGAGAAAATAGATTGTGAACAGGGGGCGTTGTTGATCACAAGTACACACTAAGCAAGTCTCACCTACGAATCTTTCCACACTTGCATGACAGTTTTCAATTCACTGTCACAATTGACGTCCTCAGTCGGTATTCAAGGTTTGGTATCGAGATATGGACAAGACTTGAAATACACTCCTAAAAATGTTGTGTAACCTCACACTAGCTCGGGGTGTGTAAAAGGACGCTAAATGCGTATAATCTGCACAATTGTGATTCGTACACAACATCACCAATGGTTAGTCATTTCTTACACAACACCGGGATAGGTGTTCTAGTACATAATGTTGGGTAATTTCTACACAACATTTTTGAGAGACTGTGTAGTGTAATGCTAACATGGATCATTAGGCCTTCCATCTAACTCATTCCGCTGCGCTTCCTCCTCGATGATTTGAGTTGCCAAAATAGGTAAGATCGAGGAAACTCGGTGCCCTGAGCGAGGTTTTGCTGCCCCCCACTCCCCCCACGCGATAATTCGCAGTCCGACGTGGAGGCTAAACCCCGAACAAGCATAACAGACAAAAACATGTCGGTTCCACGGAAACGTTGTGAGAGGACTGATGTTTTGCCACTTTTTCTCATGATTACGCGTTTTCTATACACATAGTTTTTTTTGTGTCAATATAGGACGCGTTTGGTCGCTATTTTTTCTCACGGAGAACATTATTCCTAGAAACATTCAGTTGATTTCAACACAATAGAGCCATTCCTCTCGCTGTCGTGACTCGAACCTTCCCAGAGGACATGATCGGGCTCATTTAATAACTTCTCCTTGATCGTAAGGTGTAATTCCTACTGCATTGGCCTCATTTCATCAAAACTCTCCCTGATTCGTAGGATGTCATCCCGAATGCATTTCAGATCCCATCATGCCCGAAAGATGTTTATTCACGTATTCCCCCGAATAACGCTCCGGTAAAGGTGGTTTGCTGTATCATTTAAAATAATACCGTCACATTAGGCGGGGCTACTGAACATAGCGACATATCCGTAACAAAAATGCGACTGCGGAAAAATGATTCCTGGCATTCATTTCAGTGGCAGTATCCAGGGAACCGGTGGCCTCGTCACTATAACCTTTCCACGATAGACATCTCATTGTAGCATCGTTGACAGGTTTTATCGAACACATAGCCTCAAGGGACGGAGGGGGTGGGTGGGGGTTAAGACGAAGACAACGAAGACAGTGAATAGGCCAGCACTGCGAAATTCCAAGCTCAAGCAAGTTCAGCGCATATGGTGGGTGGAACACCCCCCCCCCCCTGGGAGATTTTGTTTAGGGGATGCTCTAAAGGCTGTTGAGCCCCTCTATAAAATCGTACAGAGGATACCTTAATCAACAACGGGCGCTTCGAAAACGTGTATGGGGGTCACGGGAGGCTGAGCAGGGGCGTGATCTGTGTTGAATATTGGGGGGGGGGGACAATGAGGTAGATCATCTAAGCGGAGCGCCACCACGAGTTGGCGCGTAGCGAACAAGGAAATTTCTAGTTTTACAGACCCCCAGATTGCCAGGAAAGCGGCACTTCTGGGGGCCTAGGAAGTACGCAAAACACCCCTGAAATCGTCAATAAATTCCAGATTTTTTATTTCAAGAAACATTCTGAAGGAACTGATCAATGTTTATTCCGTACAATTTGGGACACCGTCGGTCGTTGACGCGTAGGGTACAAGAAAAAAAAAAATCGTTTTACAGACCCCCCAGATTGAAGGAAACGGCATTCCCGGACCGTTATGTCAGTAAGCAACGTCACTAAAAATTGGCAATAAATTTCGGAATTCATATTTATTAGAAAACTTATTGAAGGAAGTCGAGTGTATCCTACAATTCGGGCCAGCCGCCACCATCAGTGGACGCGTAGGGTACAAGAGAAATTTTCGTTTTACAGACCCTTCAGGTGCAGGGAACGCAATTTCTCGCGCTATATGGCAGTGAACAACGTCTCTAAAATTGGCAATAATTTTCAGAAATTTGTATTTCAAGAAACGTTCTTGAAGGAACTAATTGTGTTTATTCCTTACAATTACAGCATCAGTGGTCTCGTATAGGTACAAAGGAATTTTGGGCCTTACGAATCCCCCAGATTGCCGGAAACGGTACTTCCAGGGTCTTATGGCAGTTAAGCAACTCCACAAAAATTGCAATAAATTCTGAAATGATTGTCTCAAGAAAAACACTTTTTAAGGAACTGATCTATCTTTATTCCGTACAATCGCGCCACCAATTGTTGACGCGTACCGTACAAGAAATAGTCTTACAGAACACCCCCCCCCCCCCCAGATTGCAGGGAGCGGCACTTCCGGGGTTATGGCGTATGCAATCACTGAAATTGACAGTAAATTTCCGAAAACTGTCCGATGTTAATCCTTACATTTCTCATCGTGGTCCCCATTCCTACCATAGCCATGTCTTAAAGAAGTTCCATCGAGGACCCTTCCAATTGGGTTGGAGGCTGCCGCAGATTGAAAATTTGCTTGAACATCACTGTCATGGAAAATGATTGCATTTTTGGATTTGATTGAAGGAATTGAGCCCGCAGCAGACAATGGGTCATTGTTTAGAAGTAGTGTCCGCTCAAAATTTTCAAAAGTTTCGCCCCGCTCCGCGTCGGCATAGTTCCATACGTCAATCACGTAAACTCCATACTAATGTGCACGATCCCCTGCCCATTTTTTTTTGGTACATATAGCTTTAATCGTCTTTTAAAAAACAGCACGTCAGGATGGCCAAAGCCAATCTGAACAATAAGGATCAGAAGTAGACAAACCTGTGGCAGTGTTAGGAAAATGGCAGTTGGATTCCGGCATGGTTGTAGTGGAAGGGGGGGGGGTGCAACATAATCAAGTGGCTACCATATGTTCACCACACTTGAAGCTGACACGTATGGACGAAAATCAAATTTGCCAGAAACTGACAGGTATTGTACACGTGGGCCCACTCTATTATACATGATGTAAAGGGACGACAGGATACAGCGCGCCAGCGCGATTTTTTTTGCATTTCGGCCTTTCAACAAAAATTTGAACAATCTTATAACAAATATGAGTTAGACAGTTGTTTTGGTTCGTGCTGTATTGATTATAGGATTTTTTCCGCCAGTCCGCAAAAATGGGGGGGGGGCTATTGTATTGTCACCCACCCAAAAATATTGGGGGGGGGACATGTCCCCCCCGTCCCCCCCCCCCTCCCCGTGATCGCCGCCCATGTTGTGCCACCCTCGACAAGCCCTCTGAGAGTTCCAAGTACACATCTCTCCATATCATTGTATTATGCATGATTATTTACTCCCCGTTATGAATATTGAGCTTATGATGTGGAAAACAAATTAATTGGACCGAACTGAACTGACCCTTCAAGCAAAATTGACGAATTTGTTTGGGTCGACAATGCATGGGCAAGAGTTAACTTGCATTTATCACAACTACGTGCTTCAAAGCGAGATTCCAGCTGAAGACATGACTTCGTTTTGCTGAAATGAGGGGCTACCATCACCTCCAATTTTGATTGGCCGTAGATTTACCCGTGGTATCCCATGCACACTACAGAGTCTTGCCTCTCCGATCCACCGTTATCACTCACATCGAAAACCGGGCGATGTCGTCCCTACTCACAAGTGTAGGCTCCTGTATGTTTTCGCATCGCGAGACAGGAACATTATTATTTTACTCTGTAGCTGTCACTGTATGTGTCCTCTATTAGCTTCTAGCTCACGCTCCCCCACATCATCACTAGCTCATCAAACTGCTTCAATTCACTCTTTACTCATTTACCTGGTTTTTGCTGAGCGAGGATCAACTATTTCAGCGTATTTTCAATCGAGGTTGTGACATTCAGTCGGAGAGTGGAAGTGATCGTTCCACCACCCTGGCGTGTCTATCGTAGTACCGGCAGCCACTGCGCGGACTGGTAGCAGTCCTATACATGCCGCAAAGGTCCACGACGAACAAAGCGGCTTCTACTCCTATAGAATAAATCAGGAGATCAATTAAGTATAGCAAAGGGAAGATCCATGCATGGATGATCATGGAGGTGGATCAGCTTATCATTGTCCAATGGAAGGTTCAGGGCAAGAGGTATTCTTACTACTTAATCATTTCACTACTTACTCATTTAACACGTCAATAACTTGAGTTATGAAGCAATTAGTTGCAAAGATCAATAGGTAGAGGTCGACAACCCATTCAAAACAATAAAAAGCAAGTCAACCGAATCTTTGATCCCAAGTCATAGCCCTTCTAGAGGTGTGAACTGTCATGACTTAGCTAAAACGTCAATAACTTGAGTTAGAGCATGAGCACGTCGGGCAAGGGTAGTATTAATTGCCTTTTTGTTCGTCTTGCGAGGCGAATCCAGTCGTCGCAAGAAGTCCACAAAAGTCAAAGAGGTCAAATGCAGGGTCATCAGATGTATTTCGCATAGGCAGACAATCAAAAATTCCATCGTAGCAACACTAAAAGGATGTTTCGTTCATGAAATATCCAAAGGAGATAACTTTTTTACCTTTCGACACTTCTGGATGAATTCAGGTGATATCACTATATTTCCACCTCCTACTGAGCTATCTATATAAAAATTTTTGCGCATAGTTGACAAACGAACACTGAGTTAGAGCTGCCCAAAGAAAACTCTCACTTTTTTTGCCCTGCTGATCCCAAATGACCTCTCCAAAAACAATATGGAACATTACTCAATACGGTAATCCATAACCAAAATAGTCACATTCGGACTGTGCGTCTTCACCTTATCGTGTATAAAGCCAGCGTCAACGAGACAGAATCACACACAAACACACACTACCCCACACGCAACACACGAAAAACACACACAACACTACACACACCTGTGCATGGGAGATATTATAGAACTGGAGAGGGTAAACGAGTTTGCAAATAAAATTGAAGACATTTGAAAAATGTACCCCGACACCCGGGATGAGACGCGACCCCCTTGTGCTGCGTAGAAGGTGTGACCATCTACGTAGGAGCTACTTACCGGGAACAAAATTGCGGCAAAATTTCCCCTTGGACAGGGCTGACTCGCGTTTACATTTTCGTTGAGTTTAAAATGTTCGAACAACTACGGAATTGTTACTCTTCCGGGGGACCATTTTCGGGAGCGCGTCTGAAGAAATGCAAACCCTTTTAAAAGGACAACGGAACCCAGGATGACATACAAGAGGCCAGCGGCCCGCAACGCGCAACGAGAGTCTGGGGCCCCTGGTCCAGGGAAGAGAGCCCCCCTGGCTTGCGAGGAGAATTCAACCGATGGCGCGTAGCGAACATCACGAGCGCGAGCGCGAAGTCCAAAGGCGATGGCGTCGAGGGCCCGGTCCCGGTTCTCAAGCTCTCTGGTGAAATCTAAAGCCTAATGGAACATTTCGTGTTGACTCTATAGACTGAGATTTTGGGCAAAATTGCGGTCATGGACAAGTTTGGTCCGCCTGTCTGTCCTCCATACTGGGAACATGAAAAAATGTGTTGCCACATAGATACATTGAGAGATTGGAAGGACAATAATACCAAATGACCAATGTCCAATAAAACACATGTATATTTCACCGTTGGCGGTAAATCTGTGGACAAATGGTATCTAAGTCCGAGAATTTTGAAAGGCGAGAGCCTTGAATTACGCGTCTGGCCTTTTGTCAACAAACAATCGATCAGTCGCATCTACATTCAAGGGACCATGCCTCCTCGTTTGATGGAAAGGATAGCAGCGAATCCACCGATCTTGATAAATGGTTGAACGTAGGTAAGTCTCGATTAGCTTTAACAGCTTCGCCACTGTGACGGAAAGTGTGTGATAAAAACAGGAACACGGCCGATAATACAGCGTTGAGTACTGTATAAGTTCAGTCATTTAAATCAGAAGCTGCAGGACTTAAAAAACTTGTGACATGTTCTCTCAAGTTATCCACCAAGCACCAACGAACCTACTCATTCTCATAACATACAAACACTACAAATCCACACACAATCGTAGGCATCGGCGATTTGGCCGATAGCCAATGTGGCAACTTGAGAGTGAGAGTGAATTATTGAAAATTAGAGGCGACTATTCGCCTTGATAATGTGTACAGGATAGCCTATCCCGTTTCCAGGAGTACTCCTGAGTCGTCGTGCGGAAAGAAGGATACGAGATTGCAGTATGCAGGGGCAAGATTGTGAGAACGTATTCACGCACAGAAAAATATGTTCATTGTCTTAGTTATAGTTCTTTTCCAACGAGAGAGAAAAAAGGGTCCTCTCGTAGAATTGTACATCAGTGCAGCGGGGCCCTCTTTACTCTGGGGCCCATGGGTTTGCCCCCGTCCGAGCCCATACGCGTTACGCCGATGAAGAGCTAATATATTAGCTGGAGGAAAAAACTGAATGTCGTAAGTCCAGACCCGAAGTTATACGGACTTCCGTTACGGTAACGTCCTTTGAGGTCTGAAGTGGGGCATGGGTATTGCGCATTGATCGAAAAGACATCATGCAATACTATACTGAGGTCATACTTGTACACCCTTGCAAACATTCTTTGTTTCTGTCGAATAATTTTCACTTCGAAAAGCATTAGTCTATGGAGAGGTTGCTGTAGTGCTGTAAGTGGGTGGTAGGATGTGCTGGATACTTTAGTTGGTTTAAAAGAAAGGCGGGACAAAACGTCTGCTAAATGTTGACTTATTCAACAAAATGAAACTATGAAATACAGGACAAAACTGCCCGGGTGTCCAAAGTGTGAGGAATGCGTTATTGTGCAATGGGGATTTTCCCCAATTTTGCGTAATGGGCCAAAAACTTTGAAGGATGTCACAAAAAAGAACCAGGACGATGAAACTGGCCAAACCTCTTGTGTGACCATCACTATAAAAATCGAAAAAAATCGACAATTTCGCTTAAATTTGCAATGTTCATTTTAGCATAATACCGCAGCCCTCATTCAAAACAGTAGGAATCTGAAAATCCTTTAGAATCTGTCAAATATTGCAAGGGGAATTTTTATATTATAAATTTTAATGGACATGCTACCTGAGGACATTCGGCGCGTATTGCTTTATAACGCCACATATCATGACTATAATACTGGTTCAAGAAACTTATTGAGCTGTCCTTATTAGAGAAAACTTCATCAGCGTCCCAAAATACGAGCCACCGGTGTCACATGTGGAACACCTATCCCCGATATAAAAACTCACCTTCACTCAACGGGTTCAGGGTCTAAGCTTAAAATCACTTACTCCACCATAGTCGAAATAACTAGTACTATTGTGTGTCTTCGTTTCACCGTTTTCTTTTCTTTTTTCGTATTTCACTCCTTTCGCCCACTACCCTGTTTCTCTCCAACGTGGTGTTATACATTTGTTAATGATCTAGGACCAGACTCGAAAAGTGTTTCACTTATCCTATCTCCACTTCCTTTGAATGTGTAACAATACTATACCATTCTTACAGGTACACTTTTCACACTACTTCTATTATGTAATAGTGTTGATTATAATTGTTTCCCTGAGGAAGTGGAAATAAACTTGAAACTTGAACTTGAAACCTCTGAGATAGATAGGCAAAACATATCACATATTTGTAAACGTATTAATAATTAGAACGTAAATACAGAAATGCAATACAATACGACACAATGGACTTTCTCCTAACTGTATGCCTGTCTCAACATAATGGAAGCTTCCAGAACTCAGTGTCCCGGTATTAATGTCATATTGGTATAACAGGGATACGCACGAGGACCAAGCTATCAATCGCCACGCGGCCTATATTTAAAGCGGACTACCCCAGGGACATCTAGGTGTCCGTTGCCCCTCCTCTGACTCCAGAATCTGGGGGACGCCGTTCTGCCGCCGCAAGACATAGAGCCAACGTCACTGCAGGAGTAGGACCACACCCAGTGTCTGCCTATTCAGTGTCAGTGATCAACCACTTCACGGCCGGAACTTGTCTCTCACTTCACCGAGCAGCTTTTCAAGGCAATTTTTCCTGCACACTGTCGTCCACTTTTACAATCTACATCCCAGATCAGTTGTTACCCATTCGTAATTGCCTGTCTGTTCACTTTAACACACATTTATGTTCTAAATACATTTACAATCGACATACACGTCACATACATACTACCAACAGCTGAATTTATGGAGAGCCTGATCGCGTCGATCCCGACTACCCCAGAGCACTTCAAGGCGGACAGCAGTTGACGACGAATACTCTCCTAAACGACATCCCCTGCGGACAACGCACACGAAAGAAGTCCCGGGCCGTTCCCAACGCCTCGTACCAGAAAATCCAGAGCCACGCCGACGACCTAACGCCTTGCAGGAGGAGAGTATTCTTCTTACAAGGAGCTAGCGAAACCTCGACCGTCAGATCTTGGAGGGATACACCCCTGAACTACCTTCGGTAAATAGGGTTATCCAACACTCCCAGGTGCACTAAGTTGTACTGACGAGGGACAAGTGTCTTGGGACTCGTCACTCCGTCGAGCAGAACGTCGCCTGTTCAGATCCTGGCGCGAAGAGCTCTCCCGTCAGGCAAAGCGGGTACAAATCCCTTCCAGGAGAAATACACCAGGGCTCAACAGGATATCGAGACCTACGAAGACAACGTCGAATCCAGCCGTCTACTACAGAAGCTTCTGCGGACCTCCAAAGAGGAGACCGAACGGGAGAGCGACACCTCACAGAGGAAGTCAAGCAGGAGGCATAAGCCTTACAAATCCAGACGCAGATAGGCGCCAGACTTTTCTGTGATCCAAACGGCTCTTTTTAGCGCCACCACAAGCACCAGAAAGGGGTGCATCAGCCCAATCTCTCCCAAACAAGCCTGTGTCCGTGTCCATTTCTTTTACTATCATGAGTAAAGATAATACGACCCCGTCTAACAAAAGACGGAATCAACAGAGCTGGTAAAATCATAAAATAACCGTATCGTTATCATCCTCTCAGGGAGCGCGCGGCGTAGCCACCGCCAAAACCTGCAAAATGAGGCAAACTTAAAGAGTACGTCACAACCTATCATAACGCGCCCTCTATCCATATAGAGGTTATCGCGCTAGGTAAGGTGTTGAAGTTTCATCATGACACCAATAAAAAACTCGAAGCGCATGCATGTTTCTCCTCTCGGCCTAATGGAACTTAAAAGAACAATGCGCCTTCGATCTATCATGCGACATAAAAACAGCGAACACAAAGATTCCGCCTGCAATCCACACGGTCCCCCCAAGTGACCTTAAACCAGAACTTGGAAGACTACCTGGAGGCAACACAGGCTGAGATGGCTAGCATTCCCATCAGAAGGCACGCAAAATACACGAAAGCAGAGCGCATCGCTCTAAATACCATTAAGAACGATCGCTCCACTGTGGTAAAGCCCTTCGAAAAAGGAAGAGGCATAGCCATACTCAACCTCTCAGATTATCAAACCGAGATCGAAAACGTCATCTGAAATGCTGTAATTGCGAACGGTTACCGAGCGACATAACCGAAGCCACCACCGACATGTGTTCAAAACCGCCTTCAACATGCTCTCCAACAAAGAATAGACGAAGAGACATTCGACTACCTAATCCCACCACATAAGACCCCTCACTCCGTGATATACGTCTTGCCTAAGGTGCACAAAGCAATTTGCAGGCAGACCTATCATGAGCGGTAACGGGTCCCCAACTGAGCCAAGCTCATCCTTTGTGGATTATTTTCCTTTCCTCCTTCCAATAGAGTAAGGCAAAAACTTATGTTAAAGAACACAAATCACATCCTGACACTACTACCAGTCCGGGTGATTCGTCAGAAGAAGCGATTACTCTATTTCGTCAGAAGTAACGAAATTAGAATCGGCCGATGGTCCTATTTCATACATGAATATGCATGATGTATTCTTACTACAGTCGGTTAAATAGTGATAGCATATGTAGATGAGAGTGTCCATGCAAATGGCTATTGTTAGTAAATACTTGCAATCACCAGTGCGTAGGCTTTAACGCATAGTATATCACGTACTCATGTAAAAGTATTCAAGTATGAAAGTAATGCTGACACCGTACGCTCATGTTGTATTACGTACTTACTACGTTCCTAAAAGCAATATACCGGTAGGTATGTAAGTATGCGTGGGTTTTACACTAACTAACACGGTACGTAATACTGTACTAATTTCGTTCAGACATGGAACAGTATGTGGTAACTGCTTTGCACGTAATATAATTATCACGTAAGGTGCGACTATGTTTACTACGCAACTCAACGTGCGTACGTAAACAATATTTTTCACATCGACATACTGGTAGAACGAGACGCACCAAATTTTGTATGGTGGGGGAGTAATTATAATGTGTACACTGGCAATATACCCCACGCAACGTATGTATGCGAGTAACGTAGACGATAATATTATCGTACGTGCGACATACGTTTTAAGTAGTACGCTATAACCACTACCGCGAGCGAGTGTGTGAATTATATTTCGTTACTGTTAACCTAACAGTATTACGCGACTCTTGTTAGTGTACGTAAAAATTCCGTACGACGTATTGGCCTGCGTATGTGTTTATACAGATCAATACGTACATGTAATGGTTATAGAAAATACTTACGACGTACCTAATTCGTATTTTCCTAATATCGATATGTACGGTGCGTTGGAAGTATGGCGTTTATTGTATTACTTTTACATGAGTAACTTGAAATTTTATCCGCGCATATATGGTAGTGACGAGCTCTGTCGTTTGTAATCAACGTATGCTACGTTACGTGGTTTACGTTACGTATAGTACGGATAACTCACACACGACGCAAAAAGGATTGCGTACATATTGCGGTATTGAACAGAGACCAGACTCAGCATTCTTATCATTTTCTTTCAGAGGCTTCATATTCTACAGACGACTCACAACGTTTGAACACAACTGTTATTCCTGACCATCGCTCTATAAGAACGACTGGCTGGTTCTACTATTTTGAATTCCAATCGTTAGGATGACCAAAATCTTTGAATATTTCAAGAACACGTGGTGAAAACCTCTCAACAGGACAGGCTTTCTCTCGTGGATATGATAGCCACTTCACGAATATGACCTCTCTACGATTATACAGACCACCACACAACGGGTTTGGAAGAAGGTTTGAAAAAGCCACTTAATTGGCATTACACACACAGGCAGAATAGAATTCCTGGGTAAATATAGTTGAAATGGCTGCGCCCATGCACAATATTCGTTAACGAATATCTGTTCGTTAGTTCTGACGACTCACCCGACTGACTACAGGGGTTGTAAATACCATTTATGCCTTATCGCTCCTCTGGATGTCATATCAATGTACACCAACACGCCGCAGGATGAGGCTCTCGACACATACCAGGATGCATACATTAACGCACCTGAGTACAATTACGATACCCTGAAAATATCGTCCATATCGATTCACAAACTCATTGCCTCTAATACTTTCACGCAACTGCTTTGATTCAACGTCCATTTATCAGACAAAAAATTGGTTGCCATGGCAGCCAAGCGTCCCCCTGAGATCTGCGACATAGTTATGCACAAACGAGAGACCTCACATCATTCAATCAGAACCAAACATCCTACAATGGCTAAGGTACAGATATGACATACTTCTGTTTGTACAGTGGAACCAAATATGAACTGAACTCCACGTGGGACGTATAACACGTACTACATCCACTCCTTACGTTCACGGCAGAAATTTTCTTCTGATACGGAGTCACATATTCGATATAACATTTTCAAGGGAGACAATTTCCGCCAAAACGGCTTTCTAGATACTAATCCATACCAAGCCCACGGAAACCTACCAATATTTAGCTCGCATTTCCTTATACCCAAGCCACTTTCAATGGCTTTATCAAAGGGGAAGTCCTAAGGTATGCACGCCTATGGCAACAGAAGCATACTTCAATCGAGAACAATTTCACAGAGAAAATTCTGCTCCGTAACTACAAGAAAGGAGAGGTGGTGTCCGTGTCCAATGCTATCAAGCATGAGGACCGCGACAAATATGCGACGCACGAACAAACGGCACGCAAATCAGAACCAACCACTGTTGTTCAACACAAACACACCCCTACGACCAGGACCTAAAAGAGCCTTAACTAAGCATTGGCACTTAACAAACGTCACCCAGAACTTTCGCAACTGTTTCCCCAAAAGCCCCATAATTGCCTACGAAAGGGCACAAATCTCGAGAGATTACTAGTTGAATCCAGATTCCACACTGGGCCTTCACACAACAAACAGGAGGCGGAGACGATCTCTTCTCAATGAGTTGATCGCAGCACTATAAACAAAGCACTCAAAGTTGTATCATAAACAGAGACACCGCCGCAAAACGGCGTAACACCCGATGAAGCCCCAATATAATACCGAGGGCCGAAACTATAGTCTGGCTTCAAAGGCTCAAGCCAACAAAGGCTCATTTTCGTCAACATACTGCTCCTAGCATGCCTAACTCCACCAGGGAGGGGCAGTGAATTACGGCACGCATAGGGGGCCTGCCGAGAATGTCGTCTCGCGATCATTTCGACACTGGGGTTGCATTGATGTCGTTCGACAGCATTGTGACGATATATCGTGTTGAGACGATATTTCGTCGTGGCCTCCTAAAAGCGTCGCTCCGTCTCATTCGCTTTCATATCAAATTGTTCATCGTCATCATATATACAAATACATTGATATTGGCCAGATTTCACAATACCACTCTAAGCCGGTTTTTGCAGCCAACTGTCCAACGCAGCTTACAAGTCCCGAGCCAAATACAAGTGATCAAATTGGTTCAGTCCGACTAATTTTATTATATTAATAATTTAATATCTGTGTATTTTGGCCTGATGAACAATATCACGAAGGGACCGCCACTTATCAAGCGCATGGACAATCTGTGAATGCAACCATACTACGTGTTAACTGTAAACACATGTCCGACGTGGCTAAGCCATTTTAGTTCAAGACGTTGTGACAAACACCACGCTACTCAACTCCAAACGGCAAACCCCCACGCCACAATGCCACGAAATTTAAAGTTGGTTTTGCCCAAGATCCAGGCCCCAAATCCGTTGGGTCGGTTTCCAGGATCTCAGGTAGCCTCCCATAGCGAATTGTCATGTTCGCCGTCAAAGCGCAACACTAGATGGTGACCGTCACCCCCCTTACCAGACTCAGAAAACCCTGAAACCATCCAAAGAAGTATGGGTCAATTGCTGCAATACGAGAAAAAAAATCCCCCCATTTTGGCCACCCAGTATAAACGATCGTAAAGGACCACCCCAAATAGAGGAATGGACTTACAAGTCTCCTCGTTGTATCTTGGTTTTTGGCGACTCGGGCTTTTGAATAAACGGTAGCCATTCCATAAACAAAATAACACGTAAGATGTCGTATACTTTTGGCAGCACACCCCCGGCGATGTCTACCCACACAGACCATCCTCAATGAGACTGTGAACTTAGGTCTTTATAACATCCGCGGCGATGTATAAATTTGACCAGTTCTCGGGTTATAAAAACTACTGGCGTATTATTGGTAGGATGCACTATAGAACCTCCATGTTCTCACAGTAAATGTTTGACCTGAAGTGCCCACCAAAACAAAGTCAAACACACAGGAAAACTATAAATCAAAGGAACATGGTCCTACCCTGGATCCATTTGCTGGGCACTGGCCAACTACATAATCCCTATCACAATATGCCTTTACCTGAGATCTGTTACTACCGCTGTAACCAGCTTACAGTTTAATCAAAGTGAAAGGGGATTTGTTGGATTCCTTGACATAGGCCCCCATTCTAAGTTACTACAATCGCTAGCAATCATTAATGAAAAAATCAACCTTCTATCCCTCTAATCGTTAACTTTCTCAACGAAAAACACCTAAATCCGCTACTATAATCAATTAATTACCAATAAACTTTCTGTAGTAACAGAACATTCTTTCAAGTCATAATCGGCATTATCTACAAGGTCACAATCAGCATCAGTGATTTTCCAATACTACAGTAGTCTGTCTACCAGACTAATCTTCCACACATCTACTGAGATAATCTGCTCAGAAGTTCTCTGATCCTTTAGCTGTAGATAAGGAAATTTACATGTGAAACATTGTAATCATTACAAAAGCCTCCTTGCTAAGTTGGAAGCCGACTATCACACTGATCTTATCTCACAGTCAGATCGAAAGACCTTTTTCGTGTAACACGAACTCACGTCTCCTAAGGCACAAAGATCGTTGCCTGTCCATGATGAAGCTGTGAATTTGGCTAATTCTCTCAATGAGTTTTTCTGCAGTAAGGTCATGAAACACCGTAATGGTCTGAATCCGGTTTCTACACCGCTCCTCACTATGGCCGCTACTGAGTCTTGTATACCATCTTTAACTAATTTTTTTGTGGTTTCTGAAGATGAGGTACTCCGCAGCATCAAGCTCTCCACTATTAGGTCCTGCTCCTTGGATCCTCTACTCGCCACTTTCTCGATCTTTTCTTACCTTGTCTCTTCCTACTATTAACTAGGATCGTAAACAACTCCTTGTCTTCCGGTGTTTTTCCATCTTCGCTGAAGCATGCATGTGTTACCCAAAAAAAAAACAAATCCACTCCGCTGCTGAAAAACCATTCTTGGATGCTGAGAGCTCGCCACCTACCGCCGATTTCAATCTTCCTTCTCTTGGGAAGTTATTGAAAGAGTGGCTGTCGATCGCTGCAACGCTATCTTGTTGAAACCAGCTTCATGCCCCTATGCAGTCGGCTTACCGTCCTTTTCATAGCACGGAAACTGCACTGCTTCGTGTACAGAAAGACATCTTATCTGCGCTTGACAGGCGCAACGAAGCTATCTTGGTTCTGCTCGATTTTAGTGCTGAATTCGACACCATAGACCATTCTCAGCTGACAATAGCCTTTGCTGAGAGATACGGTGTTACTGGTAAGGGCGCTTGAGTGGTTTGTAGTACTGTTGCGGTCGAAACTCAGTCGTTACTCTTGATAATACTAGTCAGTCTCCTACCATTCTTGATTGTGGTGTACCTCAGAGATCTGTCATTGGCTATTGCTTTTACATGACTCTTCGTGCCCACTACAAAGGACATCGTTGCAGCCCACGGTATCCAGTCTGTCGCCTATGCTGACGACACTCAGCTCTATCTGACATTCGACCCTTCTGATCGTGCAGTCGCTCTGAATCAATGGAAGCATGTATCACCCACATAAGATCCTGGTGCCGTTCCAATATGTTTGTGCTGGATGAAAGAAGGCAGAGTTCGTTACCTCTCTTCACACTTCAGTAGTTCTTCCTACCATCAATGTCGGCAACTCCGTCATCGAACCTGTATCTCAAGTTTGCAATTTAGGAATAATCATGGACTCTTCTTTGAAAATGTCTAGCCATGTGCAAACCCTTTGTAAAAGCTGCTCTGCACGCAATTAGAATGATTGGGGACATTCGCCTGTACTTCGATCAGAAGACCACCACCATGCGTATCCATGCCTTTGACACATCTAGGCTGGATGCTTGTTATTCCTTGTTGTTTGGCAACCTGAAAACATCCATAACAAGTTAAGCGGAGTGCAAAACATTGCATGATCGACCTTGTTCTCTGTGTTCTCGTGTGTGTGCATATACTCCATGCTCTGCAGGCTTCACTGGCTCCCTATGAGGCAGAGAATTGCTTTTAAATTATCTACTCACTTACAAAGCTGTCAACTGTATGGCTCCTGATTTCATCTCAGAGCTTGTTCAGCTGCCTGTTCCTTCTAGAGCTTTAAGGTCAGCATCTAAGCATCAGCTCAAATTCATGGCACGCTCGTCACCAAGTTCTATGGGGATCGTTCGTTTGCTTCTGCTGCTCCTCCGTTATTGAATGCTCTCAACCCACTCTATTCGTCTGGCCCGACTGTGGCTATTTTCAAGTCTCGTCTTAAAACGTTCCTCTTCACCTATCACCCAGCATTTATCGTCTGAAACTATCCTTTTGTTCTGTCTTTGTTGTGTGTTTCTCCCCTTGTTTTGTCTTTCTGTTCCTTTCTGTGTCTTTCTGTTTCCTTCGTCCGTTTCCTATTTGCTTCCTGTTTGGTTATTAGGTCTGTAAAGCGCCTAGAGGATTTTTGCATTGGCGCTCTATCAAGTCCCCATTATTATTATTATTATTATTATTATATTGATCACCCTAATAAAATTACGGTAATTCGGCAAGCAGGGTGCCCAACGCATGACTCTGCTGTTACGGAGTTTTGCCTGTGTGAGATGCAACAATGGGAGATGATCTGTCTGCAAAATAAACTGATTACCATGTAGATAAATGTTAAATTTTGAGAAAGCCCAAACTAATGCTAAAACATTCGCGCTCTATTGCCGAGTAGAGCCGGTCACGCGGGAGAAGTTTTCCTGCTTGTGTAGCGTGGTCGACGAAAGGGTTAATTAGTGTCAGTTGCAATACGAACGAAAAGGAAACACTATGACCAAATATCGAGCAATATATTTTGCACACCAAACTAACATAAACGAAACAGCCCTGGCGACTCTGAAACCAGATCTGCCCCACTCACAAAGAAACAAAGTATCCAGACTACAACTAATTTACATAAACACAAAGAAGACAATGTTTTGCCACGCAAATGCCACGCAAACTTTAAAGGGGCTGAGTGCCTCTTCGCTTTTCACCCGGTCTTACACTTGCATAGGAGACTGGGAGTTTTCCTCCATCGAATTCCTGCAATAGGACAGCTCTTAACCCTACCCCAGATGCATCTGTGCGCAATATAAACGCCCTATCGAGATTCGGGAGGTGCAAGATTGGTGAAGTCGAAATACGAGACTTCATTGTCACAAACGCTCTCTCTTGCGCCTCCTCCCATTTCACATGGTTGGGTGTTTTGATTCCGTCAAGTCAGGTAGAGGGACCACAATTGCCGCAAAATTAGGAATAAACTTCCGGTAGTAACCGGCCAGAAGGAGTGCACTCCCCACTTCGTACGCGGTCTACTCGCACTCACAATCTTCTCTACCTTATCCTATTGGGTCGGATAATGCCTTCACCTACCACGTGACCAAGGAAGTCGAGTGAATGGAAGTCAACATAGCATTTAGAGGGTCGCGCGGTGATTCCCGTCTCTCTAAGTCTGCGCGTCACTTCTGAAAGAACCGCAAGGTGCTCCTTAAAGGTCTCCGTATAAATCAATATGTCGTCAATACATGCGGCAAACCGTCAAGCAACCTACGCATCATACGCGTGAACGTCGCGGTGCGTTGACCAAACCGAAGGGCATCATTGTAAACTCAAACAATCCATCTTCCTCTTGGGGTCAACTGCAATCTGTCAGTACCCCTAGTGAGGTCAACTTTCGAGAACCAATTTCCTTCGCAATGGTAGACATAAGGTCCTCGACATTTGGTATTGACTCTGGATCAACATCGTTACCCGATTTAATAACCAATAGTCGATCCAAGCCATTGACAGCACCACTTCCGGGGGTTTTTCTTACCATCACTATTGGTGACGCATATGGCGATTCTGACGCAACTACTATCCTCATTTGCTTCACCTTAGCAATTTCGTCGGCCTTAGTTATACTCCCTTAATGCCTTCGGTGCAGGGTAGGGTTTACAACGGACGGGGTCACTTGTAGTTAGGGTAATTTAAGTTCACTAGATCAGTGCAGCCTGGCAAATTTGTGAGTGAGCTTTCAATTATCCAACACATGTCTAGCTACACACGTTCACTGGACTGAGACTTTCATTAATGTGCACATCTTAAAAAGTCTCGGTTTGCTCTGGGGGTAATATAGAATCCTCTAGTGGATCATGCTAACATTACCCTCATATCCTAGATTCTCTGATGAGATGTACCTTTCTACCCTTGACCATCATCAGACTTAATTCACTGGACGTTCCCACTGTTTTTCTGCCCTACTCTGATATAGTTTCAGGAGGTCTGCATGGAAGATCTATTCGATCCCATGTTCCCGATTTTATAGTCATTCTTTCCTACTTCGCCATGATCTCAAATGGCCCTTCCCCCTGCTAGTGGAGTTTTGTTTGTTTCATAGCTTCCCATGGAATCTCGTGTTGAAATGGGGTGTTTGGACCTATATATAAAGTTTTCCATTTTCCAAGATATAATCTCTGTTGTATCCAAGCCTGCAGTTGTACTTCACTTGTATTCTCCACGCATAAAACATTTTCATTACTGATGTGGACCCCCCCCCCCCCCTGTTTGCTCTGGACTCGAACTCGTCCATTGTCAGCCGATTTAACATGACTAGGCCTACATTTTTCAAAAAGAAAAAGTGTTCAATCCATGCAGTATATGAAACATTGAGTGCTACACGGGATTTTGGTTGGACTCGGCCCTTATTTACCCCTGATGCCTGAACTACGTCTGATTTCACGAGCACCACAACAAGCTCGTTGCCTCAGTGACAAATCGCGAGCTCCATTTTTGGTCAATTTTCCGCATTCATTGCTCGAATACCGTGCGGAGTTGTTTGGTGAGTAATTTATCCGATCACAGAGTGCCAGATTTGTTATCACCATACCCATTGGTCTTCTGCGGAGACAAACAGATTAATAAGGAAATGGTCACGGAGTCAGCTTATCGTTTCTCCGAAGTCGAAACCGGATATGAGTCATAAGCAGGAACCCCGCGCAGAATATTACAAATATGGCTAGGACTAGATTCGAGATGATTACCCCCTGCAGGACCCCCATGCAGTAGTGATCACGTGATGTTATCACCGCTGTCTGCTAGCAACGGGCGAAGAAGGGACGGCGAATTTGCATACGTCACGAGGAAAAAAAATCGCCACCAGGGTAATTCGATAGCAATACGGTATTATACGGTAGTCACTAGTTATGTAAATGTAAAATCAGTCCCGACATACGTAGAGACCGTATTTGTCGTGATGTCATGTAACAGTAATGACCATTTTCGCGGGTGTTGCACCTTCTTCTGCATTCGTCTTGAGGCCAATCATTTGTAAAAGCTTTTGTCTGGTGTATGTATATATTCCACTGTCAACTTCACGCAACTAAACATAATATTTTCTAGCTTTGATTGGAGTGAAAAGTTGCTCCGGAATGAGAATAATCCTGAAAAGAAGCAAGCGAAGCGAGATAGGGCGTATAGAATAAGCAGAGTGATAATGACAAACATTCCGACATTCGAATTCTAGCAGTCACGAACGTTCCCTAGGTAGCCGGGCCAGCAGAGCGATGGGCGAGGTCTTGGTCATCACCGCAGTAAGTACGCCGGTGAGCAGTGTATTTGCTACAGGGTTTCTGGGGTTGGTCGGTCGGCTGGAGCAGTCACGTTGAACTGAACCTCGCATCTTCCAGGCTTTGAGAAGTTGGTCGTTTCTTGGATTTCACTGATGTTCTTTCGGTGGGGACGTGAAATGGTGGACCCGGTAGCAGGTTGGTAATGGTTACACCCCTGTATCGCTATCTCTGAAAAATAGTCGAGAGGAGAAAGCGATTCACCTCAGGTTCTCGTCCACGAACAATAAAGCCAGGGTCCTTGATGAGCCCTCAATGGCTTCCTGAGCCCGTAGAAATAAAATATATGAAAATGAATAGAATCACATTACACATTCACAAGTCACTGAATTTAGCAGAAGCGCATCGATTACGGAGGGTTGAGGAAGATTATTCTTTTTTTTCTGTGAGGTTTTCCAATTGATCTGATGTTTTTACCAAATGATGTGGAATGAATGCTATCCAATTGCTCCCATTTCCCAAAGAACCCTTAATCCATCACCGGTGCTTTCGTCATGGTTTCTACCTCATTGCCAGCAACTGACAAGTTCTCATCTCATAGTGGTGATGGAATCGGAAAAACGTTCTCAATGATTACGGTCGCTGATTAGAATTGGATATTATCCTCACTGGGAAGCATTAGAGGATCGTTTCAATTTGTGAGTTCACCGGGCGAACTATATTCCATGTGTTACCGAATTTATCTCAAAATAAACAGTGGGGGCTCCTTAGCACGGGCACAAATCCCAAGAGGTTGAAATTACCAAACTCCACTGGTGGCGAATAAACATGTGCTCTAATTAACAACCTCCAACGAAGGGTAGGGGGGGACATGGCAGGAGCGGAGGATTACGGGAGTTAGGTGTGTACAATCAACCGATATCATAGCCCATCAGTGATAAACTAATGGGAGCTTCCCCAACCATTAATCAGTTGTTACAGATATAATTTATAATTTCCTCACACAGGATCCCATGTTGAAATCTTTTTTTTTTCTAGTATTTAGTGAATGCGTGGTAAGCACCCGTTTTGCTGTATGATCAGTATTACCAGTCGTTATCGATGGGGCTATGGGACCAGTAATACAATTGACTATAGTTTCCAAAATTAGTCTAACAATAGTCTCATGCGAAAGAGTATAAAGCAGCGTACGACGGCATTGTCGAAAGTTAGCTGAATGAAAGTCGAATGTTGTGGTAATAAATAATAATGGACCCCTCCTGTATGAATCAAGCCTATACTTGGTAAAAAAAAAAACGTGTGTTCTTCCACGAGAGTACACGAGCCCTTTGTTTTGGGTCTGGTCAAAGTTCATATGAGGTCACATGAGGTCAATGTTGAAAACCTACTTCCAGATAGTCATGGCAATTTGTCCGATCAGAAATGTCTGGTTTGAAATGGTGAGAACAGAAGGCTTGTTTGGAAGTACGAGAATGTTTACGATTGAAACTGTGGTCATTTTCGGTTAAAAATGAGATATTGTTTTTTCTTGGCGGTTTTGGCTTTTCGGATGGATCAAGTTCATTCTTTGTTAGTGGGTTCCCCATCATTGCAGTACATTGATCCCCGATAATAGGTCAGAGTCAGGTCAAAGTATCTGAGGTCAAGGGAAATCAGGAAGTTATGAATCACTAAGAGTTCGAATTTCTGGGGATCCCTTCCTGCATGGTTTTGGGAGCATCAGGTTTATGCTCCGGGTTAATTAACTGCGGAAGATAAAATTTGGAAGGCGAGGTGATCGAAATTGTGTTGGAAGTTGGACAGCAAAATGCGGGATTAGTCCTGCCACAAGCGACACTTACTTAGATTTCCCCCACATTTTCAAATATGGTGGCAACTGGTGCACGGTCGCAGCGTAACATTCACCGAGTGAAGGGTTTTCTAAATAAAGTGCACTATTTGCAAATATTGAGCACAATCATTTTCTCTCGTTTCTCTCGTGTATAACTGAATTGCTGTTTCGCTGATCCGTTCTCTGATATACAGATGCCCATATTTCCCATTCGTAATGTTTAGTTATATCCATCAAGGGTTTCCATCATGCACGATCAAGCTGAAAAAAAGCTAGGCCTACTGTTAATTCGAGGTCATGTTCGCTTGTCTATTTTGTTCTAGCATTTGTGCAAGTACGGCATTTCCCAACTGAGCCCCTGATATCAAAACTGAAGAGGCACTCAAAAGGGAACTGTTATCATCTTCTAAGATCTAATGTAAGTATAATAGATTGGGCTGTACATGAAGGCCAAAACATTACCACGTGACGTGACCAAGGAAAGTCGAGTGGAATGGAAGTCAACATAGCATTTAGAGGCGCGCGCGTTGATCCCGCATCTCTAAGTCTGAGCGTCACTTCTGAAAGACCCGCAAGGTGCTCCTTAAAGGTCTCCGTATAAATCAATATGTCGTCAATACATGCGGCAAACCGTCAAGCAACCTACGCATCATAACTGCGTGAACGCCGCGGGTGCGTTGACCAACCGAGGGCATCTTGTTAAACTGTCAAACAATCCATCTTCCGTCTTGGGGTCAACTGCAATCTGTCAGTTCCCCCTTAGTGAGGTCCAACTTCGCCAGAACCAATTCCCTTCGTCCAAGGGTAGACAGAAGGTCAGACATTTGGGATTGACTTGGATCAACAATTCGTTACCCGAAGGTAATAAACATATAGTCGATGACAAAGCCGAGTGTCCAATCCGGTTCTTACCATCGACTATTGGTGACGAATTATGGCGATTCTGACGAAACTACATCATCATTTGCTTCACCTTAGCAATTTCGTCCCTTAGTACCTCCGTAAGCATTTCGGTCAGGGTAGGTTTTTTTTTACAAACGGACGGGGTCACTTGTAGTTAGGGTAAGTTTATGTTTCAATATGATCAGTGCAGGACTGGCAAATTTGTGAAGTGAGCTTTCAAATTATTCCAACACATGTTCTAGTGACCTGCACACGTTTCACTGGGACTTGCGACTTCAGTAATGTGCAAATCTTAAAAGTCTCGTGTGCTATGGGGGTAATGGTAATATAGAATACTTAGTGGATCATGCTACCATACCTCATATCCTGGATTCTCTGATGAGTATTGTACCTTTCTACCTTGACCTCCATCGACCTTTGATTCAATGACAGTTCCCACTGTTTCTGCCCGACTCTGATATAGTATAGGAGGTCTGCATGGAAGATCTATTCGATCCCAGTTCCCGATTTTATAGTAATTCTTGCTACGTCGCCATGATTCAAATGACCTTTCCACGCATAGGAGTTTTTGCTCAAGCTCACATGGAATATGTGTGTTGCACAGGGGTGTGTACCATATATACAGTTTTCCATTTTCCAATAAATCTCTGTTGTATCCAAGCCGGCAGTCTTACTTCACCTGTATTCTCAACGAATAAACCTTTTCATACTGATGTGAGACCCACCCCCCCCCCCCCCCCGGGTGCTTGGACGTCGAACGCGTCCAGTTGCAGCCGATGTGTAACATGAACTAGGGGCCTACATTTTTCAAAAAGAAAAGAAAAAGGTTTCCATCCATGCAGAATATGAAAAAATGAGGGCTGACACGGGATGGATTTTGGTTGGACTCGGCCCTTATTTACCCCTGATGCCCTGAATACGTCAGAGTTCACGAGCACCACCAACAGCTCTTTTGCATCAGTGACAAATCGCGAGCTCCATTTTGGTCATTTTCGCCTTCATTGCTCGAATTACGTTCGAGTTGTGTGTTGGTAATTTATCGATCACAGGAGGTGCTAAGATGTATCACCATACCCATGGGTTCTCATGAGGAGGGACAAATCAGATATACGGAAATGGCACGGAGTAGCTTATCGTTTTCTCTCGAAGTCGAACCGGAATCTGAGTATAAGGCATGGACCCTCGGCCGAAATAATTAACAAATAGCATAGACTAGAATTCGAGATGATACCTCCCTTTGCCGGGACCCCCACAGGCATCGGATACGTGATGGTACACCGCTGTCTGTAGCAAACGGGCGAAGAGGACGGCGATTGGCATTTGACGTCACGAGGAAAAATCGCCACCAGGGTTATTCGATAGCAATAACGGTATATACCGTATAATGCACTATGTTATCGTCAATTGTAAAATCAGTCCCGACTATACCGTAAGACGATTTGTCCGTGATTAAGCATGTAACAGAAATGCCCTTTTTCGCCGGGTGTGCATTGTGCATCTCGTCGTCGGCCAATCATTTGTAAATGCTTTTGTCTGTGTATGTATATATCCACTGTCAATTGCACGACTAAAACATAATATTTTCTAGGCTTGATTGGAAGTGAAAAGTGCTCCCGGGTTAATGAGAATTAATCCTGAACAAGAGCAAGCGCAGCGATGATAGGGCGGTATAGAATAGCAGAGTGATAATGCCAACAGTCCGACATTAGAATCTAGCAGTCCGAACGTTTTTCCCTAGGTAGGCGGGGCCAGCAGATGCGATGGGCGAGGTCTTGGTCCTCACCTCGTAAGTCCGCTGTGATGCAGTGTAGTGTACCATGGGTTTAGGTTGGTTCGGTCGGCTGTGAGCAGTACGTGGAAATGAATCCTCGCATCTTCCAGGCTTTGAGAAAGGTGCGCGTTTTCTTGGATTTCAACTGATTCGTTTTCGGTGGGACAGTGAAAGTGGACCAGGAGTGAGTAGCAGGTTGGGAATGGACACCCCTGTATCGCTACATCTGAAAACTAGTGAGAGGAGAAAGACGATTCACCTCAGGTTCTCGTCACGAACAATAAGGCCAGGGTTACTAGATGAGCCTCAATTTTGGCTTTTCCTGAGCCCAGAGAAAGTAAAATTCTACGAAAATGATTAGAATCACATTAACATTCACAAGTCCACTGGAATTAGAGGAAGCCCAAAGCGCATTCGATTACGGAGGGTTGAACTTTTTTCTTTTTTTTCTGTGAGTTTTCCAATGATCGAATGTTTTTACCAATGATCGTGGAATGACTGCTATCAATTGCTCCCCGTATCCCCAAAGAGCCCTTAATCAATCAACCGGTGCTTTGTCATGGTTGGCTATTCATTGACAGCAAACTTACAAGTTCATCTTAGTAGTTTGTGATGGATGGATATAGGGAAAAAACGTTCTCCAATGATTACGAGTCAGCTGATAGAAGTGGAATCAATCCTCATGGGAAAGCATTAGATGTATCGTTCAATTTGTGAGTTAACCGGGCGAACTATATGCCAGTGTTACCGAATTTAGCTAAAATAAAAACAGCTGCGGGGCCTTCAGCTCGGGACACCAATACCAAGAGGTTTAAATGTACTAAATACAATGGTGCGACTCAACATGTGCTCTAATTAAAACCTCCAACGAAGTGGTAGGGAGGGGGAATGGCCGGGCCGGCTGAGGATTACTGGAGTAATGTGTGGACAATCAAACGATTTCATAGTCCCATCAGTCTGATAATGATGGGAGCTCCCCAACCCTTATCAGTTGTTACAGATATAATTTATATTCCTCACACAGGATTCCCATGTTGAACTCGTATAGTAGTTAGTAATGCGTGGTTAAGCACGTGTGCTGTATGTCTGATAGTATTTACCAGTCGTGTATTCGATGGGGCTATGGTATCCAGTAATACAATGATCTAGTTGCCAAATTCTAACAATAGGTCTCATGCGAAAGAGTATAAAGCAGCGTACGACTGCATTTCGTAGGAAAGTTGCTGAAGAAAGTCCGGAATGTTGTGGTAAGATATAATAACTGACCCCCTCCTGTATTAATCAAGCTCTAGACTGGTAAGTGGGTTCTGCACGATGAGTACACGATCCCTTGTTTTGGGGCCCTGGTCAAAAGTTCATATTAGGTAACATGAGGTCAATGTTTGAAAACCTTACTTACACGATACGTCATGGCTATTTGGTCCGATCAGAAATTTGATCTGGTTTGAAATGTGAAAGAACAGAAGGCTTTTGGTTTGGACGTTACGAGAATGTTACGATTGAAATGTGGTCATTTTCGGTTAAAATTGAGATATTGTTTTTTCTTTGGCGAGGGTTTTGGCTTTAGGATGGATCAAGTTCATCTTGTATGTGGGTTCCCCATAATGCACACATATCCCCGATAATAGGTCAGAGTTCAGGTCAAAAGTCATCTGGAGGTCAAGGGACATCAAGGAAGTTAATGAATCACTAAGCGTTTCGAATTTCTGGGTATCCCTTGTCCTGCATGGTTTTTGGGAGCATCGGTTAGCTCCCGGGTTACATTAACTGCCGGAAGATAAAATTTTGGACAGGGCGGTGATCGAAATTTGTTGGAGTTGGACAAAATGCGGGATTAGTCCTTGACACAAGCGACCACTTTACTTATATCTTCCCCAATTTTCAAATATGGTGGAAAATGGTGAAACCGGTCGCAGCGTTAACATTCACCGAGTGAAGGGTTTTCTAAAAAAAGTGCACATTTTGCTAATAGTGAGCAACAATAATTCCTCTCGTTTCTACTCGGGTATAAATGAATTGACCTGTTTCGCTGAGCCGTTCTCTGATATACAGATGCCAATATGTTCCATTCGATAATGTTATGTTATATCATTCAAGGGGGTCCAAATCATGCACGTCAAGCTGAACAAAGAGGCCTACTGTTCATCGAGTCAGGTTCGCTTGGTCTATTCGTCTATGAATTGTGAATACAGGCATTCCCACTGAGCCCTGAGATCAAAAAACTGGAAGAGGGCCACTAAAAAGGGAACTGTTATCCTCTCTAAGTCTAATGCTAGTCTAATTTATTGGATGTTGACAGGAAGGCAAAACAATTATGGAGTAAGAGCATTAAACACCGGAAATTAATGAACGTCTACTAAGATCAATAAATAACATCTATTAGGCCTATTGGCTAATAAAATTCCTACGAAGTGAACAACAAATCGTACTCAGCACACTGAGTGCCTGCGGCCATATCGCCCCAGTCACATTTTGAATGGAAAACGATGAGAAACCGGAGGCACAAAACGGTAGCGTTCAACAGAGATGAAAATATATGGTGTTATCTCTAAAATCTAATGCAAGTCTGATTATATTAGCATTTACAGTTCAACAGAGGAAATATATGGATGTTATCTCTAAGATATATGCAAGCCGGATAAGTTACATTTACAGTTCAACAGAGGAAATATATGATGTTCTCTCTAAGATCTATCAAGTCTGAATATCTTAGCATACCGTTCACGCTTAAAATCTATGGATGTTATCGCTAAGACTAATGCAATCTGATATACCGTCACATTTACCCGTTCAACAGAGACATATAAGGATGTTATCTCTAAATCTAATTCAAGTCTGATATATTGGCATTTACAGTTCAACAAAGACAATATATTGAATGTTATTTCTAAGATCTAATGCAAGTCTGTTATATTGTTTTGCAAGAAGCAAAACATGGGTACTGGACCATGTCCTCCCTATCACAGTGACTGAAAACGATGAGGGAAAGAGCTCTCCTAGCGATTAAGCCTCACGAATCCTTCCCCCCCCTTTCCTCGGATAGTTATCCCTCATGAAGAACGACGAATTGAGGTTCTTTAGGACCTACATCTCCTGAAATGTGAAAAGGGCTTTTCCACCGCGGTGAAAACAAACGATAAAAAGAATCCATCCGATATCAGAAATGCTTAACAACAAAAACTCTGCAGCGAATAAGGTTTTAAAATTGCGTAGTCCAAACATTCCTTCTTTTTCTTTGGTTGGTGTGTATAGTTACGAATTGAATAGCCTAATCGTTAGGATTTGACTGATATCATTGTCGAGACAAAGCGACCAACATGCCTCTTCTTATTTGGCTAATCCATTTTTACATCAGTATAGTATTCTCGCTCCTTCTGTCGAACAACAGGAAAGACCATACATGAGTCCTATGTGGGTTTCCAAGCAGCGATTGGTCGGTAGGCCGGAACACTGGTTTCATTTCTCCTTCTTTGTTGTTGTAAATTTTTGTAAATTCCGCCATTGGCCTTTTCATAATATGTCACAAAAAAAAAAATACTGAAAAGTAAGGAACATGGCTTGCGGAATGGTTAAAAGAGAGTAGTCTTCAATCTCCGACGAATCCTGAGGTTTGCATCTTTCATGACCCTAACGAGAAACTCTAAGCCCCTTAGCTAAACAGACTATATCGAATGGAATTTTGTCAAACACCCTTCGAGGATGTGAGCTCCGCGACCCTATTTCAGTGCATGTATATTATACATGTATCTCCCGCTAGAGCTATCTTGAGCCGCTAACCGGGCCTCAGCACCTAACTGCCTATTTAAATGGAATGAAAAAGCGGGTGTGTTTCTCCCTACATCTACTTATCTGCCGTCACACGATAATGGCCCCCCCCCCCCCACGAAAAAAGCAGACATGTTCTTCATTTTAGGCGGAACAAGGAGGAATTCTGTGTGGTAAAAAAAAACATGTCAAAAAATACTGGAACCTTTTCCAAATCGACAGTATTTGAAACAAGCTGTATCTTCTGGGTATAATCGAAAAAAAAAGTAGAATATATTGTTTAGCTCAATGATAAATGGAAACTGAGAGAATTTTGATAATGGAAGGCTGACCACAACCGTGACGGTTTGTGCAGTTAGCGGAATCGGATCCGGAGATGGTGTCAAGGATGTGGTGTTCAAGGTGTCAAGATGTGGTGTCAAGGTGTCAGATGTTCAGCAGGAGATGGAGGACCTAGTATGTCCGGCATGAATGAAAATTATTGTAGCACGGATTAAGATATCCGGCCTATCAAAAGTCGATTGTCTTAAATTTCTCTCATTCTTATTATAATCTTCAATTCAGAATCAGAATCCTTTTGAAAAGTCAGAATTCTCAGACTTTCAGCCCCCACTTAGTCACGAATCCACCGCCCCCCACCATGCACACACCAATAACGAACTTAACAAGGAACTAAATCTGCGTATTTCCAGTCAGGGCTGGAAATGGAACACTCGTTCACAAGTTGAAGCGATCGTTCTTTCGATCTGACATGAACCGTTGCCGAATAGGACCGAGCAAACACTTTGCGTCTGGCTGCAGGCCATTCTACACGCCGCGAAATCGAGGAAGCCACCTGTACGGCAAGGGCCAGACGGTTCGTACTGTACTGGCAGGTAGCTTGTTTTCCGTGGACCAGGTCCCGGACATCACTCTGTCACGACGAAACGACAATGCCCGCGTCGCGTGCACGGGTTTTCGAACTGGGACGTTGCAGTGTACTGTTTGCTTACTTAGATAGCAATCTCCGTGGTTGTTGAAGTCGATGAACAGCATATGAAAGTACGCTCGGAATAAGCGAGGTTTGCGCAGGCCTCCAACATCTTCCCCGTTCGGAACAGCCTTGTGGTATTTTCTTGGATGCAGGCTGCGATAGTGGTACTCCAGAATTCTATAGTAATATAATAGTAATAAAAAAGATGTAATACTAATACCAAAAGATGATATGGAAGATGATTAATAATAATAATAATATAATATAAGAATAATAATAATAAGAATAATAATAATACTAATAATAATAATAATAATAATAAAATAATAATAATAATAATAACAAGAGGGCAATCCCGAGGGAGTTGCCTATCTCATCGCAGCTATGGTGGACTTCACCCAACTCTCCATGTTGAAGGCTTGGAATGCTAGTTGGTCTCTACGAACCTCTGAGCCATTATGACTAACAGATAGAGTGAGAAGTGAAACTACAAATTATGTATTGTAGGCTTACAGGAAAATAACTTCAAAATTTGCTAATTAGGTTAAAAGAAAATAATGGTCGTTTGTTGATAACTATGCGTTTAGGCTAGGATTCCATAGCTGCATGCAGATGTGGTGTGCCGTGGAATGTGAAAAACGTATTTGTGCGAGGGAGGGTTATCGCAGAACAAAAAAAGAACCTTGTTTATTGCTGTCACTCGATGGAGCAGGCTGTTATCCCTGCAGGGAGATAGGGGGTAATGGCATTGGCTGCGCTCCCAAATAGGCCTACGGATTAGTGAAACCCCGGTTGAGTATCTGATCTGAATTTTCACACCTGTAATTTAAATAATATTTGATTGTAACTAGGCCCATTTCGTATAGATTGTGTTTGCATTTGTTCACCCCCCCATACATGTAGTAAAAGGCAATGGTTTTGGTAACAGATTCCTCTCAAATTATTACTGGTTGAAAATGAAAAAACCTACATTCTAATTTGGAGGTTCTAGCATCTGGATGTAACTGAATGCCACCCTCTCATCTGCGTGTTGGTGAATCTTTCAAAGTTGAGAGAATGCATCATGGGATAGAAGCCTGAGACCCTGGGATATCAACTGGGGGAAATGATTCAAAGGTAGCCAATAGACTCTAGTAAATTGCTGTTTTTTGCCAGCCTCATAACAAAAATAGGAGGGAAGGTAGTTCCTTGGAAATGAATGGAGATCATTCTTCAAGATTTCGTGAACAATTGATGGGATTCCTCTTAAACTCCATCAATAGTTGTTTGTTCCAGGGTTCTCAAAGTGTAACATGCTTCACATCGGACTTGTATCACCTGGGGGTCCCCAATGATGTCCACAGGGCCGAATTTGCAATAGCTGATTGCGACCTTTTGTTCACTCGGATCAACTGAAAGTTGGTAAGAGGTTTTGGCTCCATAATGCAATAAATAGGAAGTTCAAAAAGTAGAGCATATTTATCATGACCATGGCCTTTAAAACTTTCCATGGTTACATTGTAAAATGATGTCTCCTGTGGCGTGAGCGTATATATTTTGTTTTCGCAGATTGCATATTGTGGCGGTATAATGGGTAATCAAACTATCATATAGGGTGTGTACATTCTCGGACAACCCATTTGGCAACATAGTTCATTTGGTCTCAATCATCAGAATTGGCAGCCGCGATTGACTGTGGAAAAAAGGATGTTTATCTTCCACTTTAAACATATTTACCACATTATGTGGGCCAGTTGTCCACAAACTCTCTTAGAAAAAAGGCAGCGTAACGTCTGTTACCTAGCCTTGCCACTGTTAGCCTTGCACAGTTGCAGTGCATGCTAGTGGTAGCTTACAGTATTAGCCCCTACAGTACTACGGACTAGCCTAGATAAAATTAACCAACAGCTGGGATTGTGGATGGAAAGACATATTCACCTCTCCATTGTTGGTATATGTTTATACAAATCGATATACTTCAGACCATAGCGTGAATGTAGTCCTAGTTACTGAAGGAAAGATGAGATTGGCCCATATCATGCGAGAACCGAGAATGCAACCACACGTCGACGAGAGGCTACGGGATAGTTCGGTTGTAATTTTGAGCACGTTGAAGGCCATAGGCTACGTTTTGGAGTACGCACACAACGAGTAAGTTAGGTCTAGTACAAATGATGACTACTGGGGATCAAAATACCTGAAATGTTCCCCCGACTCTCCCCTACTTTTCAATCATTTGAAAAAATAGTGATAAAATTGTCCCCCCAACTGTGAAATTTTGATTGTTTTCTTGCGTATTGTGGGAGAAATTGTTGGGCATTGCAATCAAATATTCGGACACAATTACTGGAAACATGAAAAAAATTGTCCCAAAATGTGATTTTCCACCTAAATTTCATAATGTTGATGATTTCTACCTGATTTTGGGGGAGGGAAGACAATTTGTTGTGTGACTATATATATAGGGCTGTGTGCAAACTTGGCAATGTTTAGGCAAATTTTGCAATGATGAGATATAGGACTATCCGAAAAATGAAACATTTCCCCAGCATGGGTTTTCCCTCCTGAAATTTGACAATGTTGAGACTTTGCTCGGGTTATGCGCTGGCTCTAAATTTTGCGGGTCCAATAATGAGATTTTTGCGCATAAATCGACAGAGCAATGTCCTTTTATGGAAAAAGTGAAAATTGCCCTTCCTTTTTGGACCCTTTTGCGTGCAACAGTTTCTAGATTTGGGGGTCAAAACTGTCCAAAAAAGTTGCTATGACCGAGGACCCCAAAGAAAGCGCTAACCCTGCTTGCATGGACTTCTTTGAGAAACGTGTGTCTGTGGGACTATTATTTTTTGGCTTGTGTGAAATTTTACATGTTCAGGCATTGCAATCATCAAATATTTTATAAATATCTGAAAAAATTGAAATATTTCCAAAGAATGTGTGTCCCCCCTGACAATTGACAAGGTTAATACTTCGCATGGAATTCTCTGGAGAAACGTGTGTCATGTGACTATGCTAGGGTTGTGGAAAGTGACCCGTTAGTCATTGCAATCATAAAATATTCTTAAAAATAGGGGAAAGGAAAAATGCAAAATGAAAAAGTGCCCTCAATGTGTTTCCCGCACTGGAAATTCACAATTTGAACAATTTCTTTGATTTTGTGGAGTATTGTTGTCTCCGGACTTTTAGTTCGGCCACTCGGAAATAGAATATATATATATTAATTTGTGTTCTTCTTGCTACCTTTCGCGAGTTGCAAAATGGGACAACAAAATTCATCAAAATAGGTCTGAAAACAACCATTTTCCCCAAAAAATAATTTATTCATGGAAATTTCACTTAATTTACAGCATAAATGGTGGGAAACCTTGGTTTTGAACTCTGTACCTTCTGAATTTGGAATCATACAGTCCTCCCAATCTCTAAATAGACCAAAACTGAACAAACTTTCAGAAATTCTCAAATTGGACAAACAATCTATTTTGCCCCCCAAAAATTGATATTGGTATTTTGGGGCTGATTGCATGAGAAAAGTGTTATTTGTTTTTTTTATGCCTTTTCACATTGCTAACAAAGTTTGAGTTTGAAATCATTCAGCCATTGGAAAAAGGAATACCTTGAAAAATATGAACAAAAATTGTCTTTTTGCCTCATAAATTCCCCAATTCTGAGAGTTTCCATCTAATTTTGAGATCAATAATGTGTTTAGTGACTCTTGAAGCGTGGTGCAAAATTCACTTTGGTTCAGCACTCCAAAATGGAGATATTTACGAAAAAAACCATAAAAATCTGACGGGAACGCAAACGAACACACACACACAACCACACAAACGCACACACACAAACGAGACACTTTCGCAAGTGCACTTTCATTGCTGGGGCACCCGGGCAGGCACCCATGGGTACCCCACCAATGGGTACCCCTCAGTGGATTAGTACTTAACCACCACTATGGTTCCATAGCACCGTGTTTGGCAACCAGAGCAACAGTAATATAGGTGAAATGGCCAAAAGTGACTACAATATCACCCGGCCACTTCGGGAAGAGAGAGAAATAATTATAATTCTGTTCTGCCGTCGAATACTCATACAGTTTCATTCTGTTAGTTTTCCTCGGTCAGCGCCTACGATAAAATAAACAAAGATTTAATGGACTGTTATACAAAAGTATCAATACCAGTATCAGTGGAGATAGAAAGCCCCAAAAGTAGTTTTCAACAAAGCATTCCGTTCCTCCAATAAACTAATAATAATGTGTAAGACCTTTGCACGCGAAACCGACCACAGGTGTAGACCAAGTTCGAGCGATCGCGCCAGTGGACTGACAGACAGTTTCGGTATCGAATGCAGGATGAGTCCTTCGTCGCAAGAGATCGACATTTCATGAGAGGGACCCTGAAAGCTTAGCATCGTCAATTGCAGCCGTTTCGATACTCGAGGTAAGCGGTTGTATGGACATCTCGGAACTATAGGGGAATAACACAAGCGTTGCACTTTTTTAACTATTTCATTCGATTACCACACGAAGTCGTGATTTGCAAAATCGACCCAAAACAAATTCACTCTCTTCAAACGTAATTCTATACCAACAATACATAAGGAGATTAGTAAATTTTTGAACGATGAAATATCATCGTTTTGGCTTACAACTTTTCGTTTTAATTTTCGAATTTCAACACGCTATGCTTTTAGAACAGTGAGCCGTTAACCAGACTTGCCAAAATCGATCGCCATAGTACCACAAACATAACATGCCACATGAATGAACAAACCGCAAGTTTGCAATATTTGTGTGTATTCTAACACTAACCATGTGGAATGTGGAAAACCTGGGGACTAAGCGGGCTTCGATGGTGACTTTGACCGCCTCAGGACCTGGGCTCCAATCAATGTTTGTTGATCAATCCATTCATGACAGACTTCCCTGCTATATAATCAGCTCGCTAGGTCTCCACCTTCCGACAACACACCTCTAAGAATATTGTGAAAGGGCCCGAAGAAATTACACGCAACAGAGTGCTAGTCGTTCCAAGTATTAACGAACTCACACGGGACAATGACATTATTCTGTCAGTAGAAGGAATATTCATATTGGTAACTCTGAACCCGTTAATATGAAATATGTGATATGTTGAAGAGGATCTATTTGCTTCGATTTGATGGAGGTTTATGTTAAGCAAAAGACCTGCTTTCGTTGACTGGATTTCCAGCACATTCATTGACATAGAATTGAAAACTAATGTTATGTCCGTCACCCACATCAATAAAGCTCTCATTTGCCTCCGTTTAAGGCTTCTTCTAATGATAACGTAAGCACTCTTCCATAAGTACGGATGCGGGTTGGGGCATAACTGTCAGATATACGCGAACACAAACCTGAGAAGTGTCCGGATTAGCAGTAGTCGGTGGCAAAGGCGGAGTTCGTAGCACAGCATGCATGGAACGAACAACAGAAGTAGGCGAAAAACGGTGTGAGGACGGTTCGCCCCCTATGCAAGTTTCGCCCCATTTTCACTTCAATGTTAGCACCAAATTTATGCGTTGTTATTGAAATCAGATAAGGGCATGCCGGTTGTTTCTATGACCTTTTTTGCAGAAAGGGTTAGAATAAATAGTCGTAAGAGATATTTGGGGTGAAAAACTGAAGGGAGGAACTTGAGAACATTTTCAACATATGAAGCTTGGGCGGGGGTGCTCATTGGTATTTTTGTTTTTTTCTGTTGTGAGATTTAATTATGCTGGACATTGTTTTCATGCGCGCTAGGAGCTACTTTGAGATGTTCTTGTTGAAGATCTTGTTTAACTTACTCCTCGGGACATGCGTCTGGCTGACGAAAGGAAAAGGGCCGCCGACCGTTGGTCTTTATCCGGTACACACTGGTACCACGTTGTCTTTACGTTAGTATATATATAGATATATATATATATAATATATATATATATATATTATATATATATATATATATAGATATATATATATATAGATATATATATATACTATATATATATATATATATATTATATATATATATATATATTCGGTTTTACTTTCACTCAACCAGACTCAGACTCAGACCTCATCTGAGATTAGTGAAATGTACAAATGAAATTTCATCGGCCAGTGTGAGCATAACGAACCCGCATCTATGCAACCCTAGCCTCACACGTTATAGTGCGTTATGCAACACGTCCAGAATGCGGATCACGGAAATACTTCATAACACTGAAGCTGCAGCTGCGTAGAGATAACAGGTCGTCTGTGTGGACTTACCATATTGGAACCTGGCTTGGAATTCATCGGTACATTGGGGTGTCATCTGATCTCCAGACTCCGTACCTATTGCACCTGCATAAATATGGATTATTCAAATCCAACTGTTTACAGATAGCAGGTTCGTTAAGAAACAGTAAAGTTAGGTCACATTTTAACACTGTAACGTTCGGGGATGTGATAATGTGAACCCGATAAGGTACCGTGTAAAGCTGAAGGTCTTCGTAACGTTGCCATAACTTTCGAATCACGGTGATGTGTAATTTTTCTCTGTTCACTGGAGAATTGGTTGCGTGACGTTTTAAGTTAGAACCAATGACGTCCCAGGACATTTTATGAACTGATTTATCTGATGAAGTGATTTTCTGAAGTTACCTCGGGAAAATGGTTATATGGAAAGACACGTACGTCAGGAAGAAACTGATATTTCTTTCTGAAACCCTAGCTCAAGAATTACAAGAGGAAATAACTCATTTTTTAGCGCTAATAATATAAACCGAACAAATTTCATCACACATCAAATGGCATCACTTGTAATTTGTTCAGACCACCATGCGGCCACCCCCGTTAAGAATATTATCATTTGATCAGAGGGAGTGTTAACGATGAACTCTCCTCCTCGATTAAAATTTTATTGTATGTTAATTTTGGGATATGAATTGTTTCATTTAAGTAAGCTGAACATGAGTTGTCAAACTGACTGTACTAAACCTACACATGTGAAGTAAACGATGTTGAACAATAAGGTCGTTCACGTCCTGTATGATTAAGGTGGATAATATCGCACGAATCCTCTGATAAGCGATTGAACGAAAACTCTCGTACAGACAATCCACCGCGTTTTTTAACTAAGTTTTTGCAGATCATGTCCCCCCAGAAAACCCAATTATCTGACGTCATCTGATATATTTTAAGGGACTCTTATTCTTCCACTATACCACCCGGAGGGCAGTGTACCCTCACTAGCACTAGCGCTAACCAGCACTAGCACTAGACTACACTACGCTAACTACCTTATATAGAGCCCAGCAAGTACGAAACAAGAAGTGAAACTGGACGGATCTCTCATATAACCATGATAATGCCTCCGCCGCGACGGTGGGTGTTGTCGTAATTCAAAGATCCGTGACCAAATTTCGCGAACGGTCAGCTTTTTTCAGATAAAATTTCAGAAATGGATATTAACTTGTAATAGTTGACCCGAGTGAGTTACCTTCAATCAGTGTAGCAATTTACGACTGAAAATATAAGGAGCCGGAAACATCGCATTATGATTTTCATCAAATTCAAGTCCTTAAAAAGTGTTTGCTCACCGCCCCACCCCCCCCCCCCCCCACACGCACGCAACTGATAGTGGTCCTTGGTCCTTTCTTAATGTGAGACGAGGAGTGTTAGTTCGTTTACAAGAAGTTGTTTTCAAATGATCAATAAAAAAATGCTCACCCCCCATCTCAGAGAACGAGACGTACCATTCAGATGAGATGCCAGTAACAGGAAACCCTAAGATATTTGGGAAACGGAGACGCACTCACCCACTCCATTTTCTTGTCCGTGACGAACATTGTTGCTACACGATTCATGTAGGCCTACTGTCGAATCTACTGATTTAACCTCATGTGTCATATTTGCTTGGTTTGCTTCGCCTATCGATTTAGACGGTTGCTATAGAAGAATATCCCTGCGACAAATATGAATTACCCACGCCTAAGTCGGGTGAATTGATTTAACCCAATTCGGTGTCCTTGGTGTCATGTGTTTCCAGTTGGGTGAGCCGTGGATGGCATGGCACAGCAGGGGTAAGTGCATGGCTTTACATTTACATTCTATATGTTACAAGAACTAATTAACAAGCAAAAAGAATGAAAAAATGATACGTTACACATTGCCTGTTGAGCCTGGGGTACCCTGACTCCCGCTGGGGGCTCGTGAGTTGGGCCTCAACCTTTATCAGACAGTCATCAACCATAACTGACACCCGGAAAAAAACAATTAATAGGGACCGAATCGACGCATGTTCAGTGAAGGAAAGCCCTACCCCCTACCATAGGATATCGATGGGTACTAGCTTTCAATATTGCAATGAATCAATATGTTCACCTCGAGGGAAAACGAGTCAGTTCTAAGAGTCGAGCCAAATATTTCACAATGACGATGGTTTTCCTGGAGTGTTAGTACCGGAACCGTGCATAGTGGAGCTAGATGAAAACATTAATTAATTCAGTAGGTCAGCCAGCTGCCATATCGCCTCTCTCGAAAGGCCCGATATTGCAATTACAGAAATAGGTTGTCGAAAGTGGACGAAAATGTCCCACTGAAGCGATTATTGGATTGTGAAGTAGGAGTGACTTTTCTCCCTATCGTGATGACATTTTGTGCATGAGGAGAGGAATGCAACAAAGAAAAAGAGTCGCGTGGAATAGAGATCATCGCGTTCTAAATTGTTACCCCATTTTTCGGACGTCCCTGTACACTTTCTAGGCTATTGAACGCATATTCAACCTTGAAGTACTTACAATGACGGTGTTGGATCCATGAGCGAAACTGCCAATATGAATAGCTTGGAAAGGAGATTGCATCTATGTACAAGGTGAGAAGGATATTTATCACCTCCCTCACCTATGATGCGCATTACTGGGCAAAACACATTCTCACTTAGAAATAAAGTAATTTTGAGCGTTGTAGTTTATCCAATTGATATTAAACTTCCATTTCAACTTGGTAGGTTTATCAAACACCACACACCACACAACACACACACACACAACACACACACACACACATACACACACACACACAACACACACACACACACAACACACACACACACCACACACACACACACAACACACACACACACACACACACACACCACACACACACACACACACACACACATACACACACACACACACACACACACAACACACACACATACACACACACACACACACACACACACACACCACACACACACACACCACACACACACACACCACACACACACACACGCTTGCGCGCGCACACATGAATGAAATTTGGTGCATTTTGTCCACATTCCATCCTAACAAAGTTAAGGCCATTTGAAGGTCACCAGAGGAAAAGGAGGAAATTCAAGCTCTATTCTTCATTTCTTGCCGAAGTCGGAGGAATCTGATATTTTATATGTGGGTTCCCCGTATTGATTACATGATCCCTCTTGTTTTTTGGTCAGGTCAAAGTCATCTGAGGTCATCAGGGGTCAAAGTCTGAATAGGAATAGGCTTGATCCAGTCATCCTCAAATATCAGTATGTGGCATGTGGTTTCCGCAAAATGAGTACATGAACCTTTTGTTTGGGGTCAAGTCGGAATGTCGTCTGAGATTGAACAGAGGTACCGTAACAGACTCCTGAAATTTTTGTCCGTTCAACTCAAATTTGCATGGAGTAGACATTGCTTAGCTTGGGCATAATGAGAAACGATTGTGCCTTTTGTGCATACCGGAAATCATTTTCAGGAGAAATATGAATGGAAAAAATTATATTTCGGCCCAATTTTGGCTCGTTTAGACAATAACTTCACTTCAACTGGTTGTATGAGGATCACTCGTATTTGGTTTTTGGGCTCCCATGAATAGTACATGAATCCTATTGCTTTTTGCGTCTGAGTCTGAGATGAATCTGTGTCATACCCCTTGCGAGGCCTTACATAGTCCACTCTGATCTGAAGCTTTTTGGGTCATCCGTACTGACGGGAGTAAAACACTGATCTGGGGAGGATTGGAGTTGAGCAGGGCAACATGAACACATTAGGACAAGAGGGGGGGGGGGGGGTTTACACTGCTTCAACACCTGCCAAGAGCCAAGTGGGAATCTTGTCCTGTTTGAAGGATGCGTAGTCCGGCAGAACGATGCCACCGGGGAAGGTGACTCCGACGTTTCGGAAGGTCCTCCGTACATGTTTCACACTAAAACATTTCTCGTGGCTCATTGCCCCCTTCCCAACTCTCAGCTCTGTAGTCAGGGTCCAGACTCTCATTTAACGTATATTGAATTCCGCGGACTTACGAATTAGTAGGCGATGTATCATCTGAAGAGTGGTGATGAACCCTTGTCTTGTGCATCTTTTATCGTTCCTGTATTCTGGTGCCAGTTTGACAGCATTTGACGTATAGACTTAATAATGGAGAGGGCTCGATTGACGCAGTCACGGGGTTTCATTCGGCGCCGGTTTCATGCGACTGCAGATAATACTGGCAATGCCAACTTTTTTGCAGGGTACGTGTAACAGTTCACTACGCTCCCATTGAAAAAGATGAAGAAATTGACGTAACCAATGTAAATATCTACCCTAATATAGTGTCTGTGAAATAATTACATGGAATAAATGCAGCCTAATCGTTGGAGTTTGTTTTTTATTCCGTACTAGCTCTTTCTTGAGTGTAAGCTGATGCCATTAGAGCTAATGGGTTGTGGCGACTTTGTTCGGAGTGCCATGGACCAAGACCAAGATTCAGTCCGTTGATGATCTCTTAAACAATACCTTTAGGTAGTCCTGATTATGGGTGAAAATGCGGAGAACACTTCCTAGTATTTTTTCTATCTGCCTCACGTGCGGAATCTTAATAGCTTTGGCAATCACGTTTCTAGTGATAGCAGTGGAAGGCTGTAGATTCCGTCGTGGCTTCCTAACTTAATTGGTTGCATCCTTGACTCAACGTCGGGGGAGGGGGAGGGGGTGATAAGGCAGTTTGCCTGTCTGAAATATATCCGGAAAGTCTAAGGGGTCATTGCCATTGTTGAATGTTATCCTTCGATCATGTTTCCGGAACAACTGTTGTCATGCAGCTATAGAGAGTAGTGGAGCGGTGTCGTCTCTATAGCTGGTAGCCCACAATCATGAGTTTGGCCAATTTTCTTTTAGTTGTGGATCTTGCTCATTGCTTTTTACTCTGTGACTCGCTTTAGGCATTGGTCACAACAGCCAATGGTCTTCCTTTCCCTACAGCCTTTTCATATAAGGTGCAGCTAGCAGTAGCTGTCATGAAAGACAACATGACCTGGGGATATCAACGTATTCCACATCTATACATATTTACAGCAATATGATACAATTACATGATTTTTTTTATCCCTCACATATTACACCATGTTCGTTATGGTCCTATAAACGTTATCAATAGGTCTGCTTCGATCGCAAAGAAGCGTGTTCGCGCGAGCTTACATAGCAAACGAACACTGGAGAGAGTACCGGTATGGTGGGTATCATTCGTGCGAATACCCGCATTTGAACTTTTGTTCTCTTCTGTGGACGTGGTCTATGTATTAGCTGTATCTAAGCGCAGAGTGGGACTGCCCGTACTGTTTTGATCCCGCCCCGTTTTCCAATCGCAAAGATAATTTTTCGAGGTAACTACAGTTGTTGCTTTCATCTCGAAGGAAGGAAAGTTTGGAGTACACGCCGTGATCAACGCATGGCTGGGAGGGGGGGGGAGGGGGGCTAATGATCCCGTCACCTCGGTCCGAGCACCTTTTGTGAATGTCATACGACTTTGCCCATTGTTGTCTGAACAGCAGTTTCCCTCCCTGCTCCCATCTCTTGTGCTGGAGTCGCCCAGCGAGGAGGCAACAGATACCATTTGTAGGGTCTTCGGTATGACCCGACCGGAATTCGAACCCCCCCCCCCCCACCCGGTAAAAGGCCGACACTCTACCAATTGTGCAAACCACTAGGTTTTAACTTGGCGGTTTAGTGTGAACCGCAACACCATTGAAACAAGGTATATAGAGCGAACTGCTATATAACAACCTTTCGTGCTGTTCACTGTCAGGCCACCACAGCCTGTTTCATGGGTGGACACTAAATTTGCCTCCTAATTCTGTACTGATACGAGCTCTTTGTTTCTCTCGTGTGGCCGCTCGTGTGGACCCCATGAGAAATAGTTACCCGTAACGCCTACACAGTAAATGGAAGAACGGACCATAGCCTAGAATAGGCCTTAGCTTTCTAGTGAGAATCAGTAGCTGCATGTTATATGTCGTCTTTACAAAAAATCAACCTCCGTCCCGTAAAAATGAACATGTGTGTTTCTCCTATCAGCACACTTGATATATGTGCAAAAAAAAAAAAAAACTCGCGTCACCTCAAAACCACCTGTCCATCGTTCACTAATTTTTTGAGACTCAACCGAAACAGGGCAATTGGATTGGTTTCACGGATGGGTTAAATATTTAGAAGTGTATACCCTCTCCGTATTGCAGAATGTGTTATTCATAAAATACATAGGCCTATAGGCTATTTACTGTTTCGGTATCATTGTTGAATGTACCCCTCGTGTTTATTCTGGCATACATGGTATAGCAACTCGGCTGTTATTGGAAGGCAGCTCGTGGGACAATAGATTATCACGAGGGAAAGCAGGCTATAATTCTCGGAACCACTGCCCTACAGTTAACCTTCCTGTTCACGACTAGAATGTTTTGTTCTATTTTTTGTCAACACGATATGTAAATCGGAGGGATTTGAAAGCCGGTTACGATGGTTAATTTCGCTCAAATGATCCCGGCCCATCGTCAACTAGGAATGAATACAACATTTCCCCCGAAGGCTCGAAACATTTTGCCCACAATGAATTGATATAAACTAAAATACATGTCAGCCTTCGGAAACGAGCAGTGGAAACGAAAATATTTTTTCTGGCGCACATCGTAAATGCTATTGTCTGATGATGCCCACGTGGTCAGACTCGGACCAAAATAGACCAAAATAACAAATTCAACAAAAGTAGTCGACAAAACCAAGAAATCAGTGAGTTTTTGAACTGGGCACGGAATTTAACTGGAAGCCAGTGAATTTTGCTTAGAGCAGGACTGATGCGACTGTATATAAGACTGCTTGACAGAGTACCCGGGCAGAATTACGGGAATCCTCAGAGGAGAGAAAATAACGAACCAGAAACCGATCACTGAAAAGAAAACCTGGTACTGCTACTTTTATTCGAGGACAGGTGTTCCAAGGAATGCTCCAACACAACGTCACTTGATATGTCGGCAGTGTAACGAGAGAAAATGGAGGTAGCGACGTTCATTCGCCTTCTCGTCATCGGCACCATTCTAGTATCTACAGTAGAGGGTAAGTGTCGAATCTATCATGACAACCTGTTTATATTTAAGTGTTTACCGTACGTTTGAATGAATCACCTGCACTTCTTTAATACTGAAACAAATGTTTGGATGCACTTACACGTTGATGAATCTTTGAATAGTTCAGATATCAAAATAGGTAGGACTATATAGAATTCTTGAAGTGATTGTGTTTCATTCATTATTATTATTATTATTATTATTATTATTATTATTATTATTATTATTATTATATTATTATTATTATTATTATTATTATTATTATTATTAGCAATATTATTATTAGTAGTAGTAGTATTAATAGTAGCAGTGAAACAGTAGCCTAGATAATATTCACAAATAGCCCTACCCTAACCTCTATATACATATAACGTCAATGTAAATAAAAACTTGCCTATGTGACAAACGATTCACACTCAGAGGCATGAATCGAAACAGACACTGAAGAACGTCGGTAAACAAATCTGTCTGTTCCTCTTTGAACGTGCCTATCTAGGTGCCTTGGACAGGTTGGCGTACTAATAAATGACCATTCCGTAATCTCAGTTGGGGTCGTCATACCTCGGGTCCCCAATCACCACTCTCCAACCACCACCTCGCAACTCAGATTGACCCAGATCTCAAAATCAATGTGTACTCACTCCGCTATTCAGGAGGTCAAACCTGTGACTCGAGGGGGAAAACATCCACATGCAATATCCACTGGAGCACAAACTTATCCCCCTTGCTGATATCGGGTCACACACTAATTTCATACTGAGACGTCACGCCCAACCTTTCCGATTTTCACGATCTCTCATTTTATTTGTAGGTCAATCTGCCGTAGTAAGATGCAATTCAACTTCTTGTTACCACGGGAGTGCCGAGATTCTTCGGGTTCCTGAAGTTCTGCATTTGTGAGGGTGGTTACACCGGTGATAGATGTGAGACGGGTGAGTTCAGATCTAGCCCCGGCAACCCAACGATAACACGCTTATACTGGATTGACGCTGCTGCGTAGACTATAGGAATAGACAATAATATGCAACACAGCATATTTGGCTATGTCCATGTGCGAGGAATGTAAAACCGACTTTTGGTATCAGTCGCCCTACTTACAGCCCCGAAGAAAATGTCCCCCAACCCATGTTGGAAGGCGATTGCACTCCTCGCGGTAATACTTCATTGCACAATACTGGCACATTTCGCATCCACGTTGCTCTACCCAGAATTCGCCTCCCCACGGGGAGTGTCGGAGATGCTTCGGATTCCTGTCGTTCTGCATGAGTGAGGGTGGTTTCACCGGTGATAGATGTGAGGCTGGTGAGTTCACATCTACCCCAGGCAATCAGCCAATAACACGGCCTCTATCTGGCAGTAGAGCTGTGACACAGAATGTTACACACACTAATCAATCCAGGAAAACAGAGTTATTATAACACTCTCGGGAGTCCGATTAGATTAATGTGTACTAACCGACTTTTGGCATCAGTCGCCCGACCTATAGCGATTGCACTCCTCGCGTCGATACTTCATGCTCACATACGGCTCTTTTCACATCTAGGTTGTTTTGCCTAGATTCGTCTCCACAGTTCCTGCAATGTGAATTTAGAATAAAACAATCTGTATGTTGCTGATACGAAGCTACACTTACAAATGCAATTGCTCGTTATTGAGTGTAGCTCGCACGGGGAACTTCAGCTGCGGGTAATAAGCAGCTCAGCAAGTCATCATGTCTCTCCGTCCGATTGTACGCTCGTTCGTCCGACTTTCTGTTCGTCGCGTTCACTCATAACATCTAAACCGTTCGTGCGATCAGGTCGAAACGTGGGGGTGGATGAAAGCTGCCCACTGGTCAGGGTGAGTGCCATTTTCGTTAGCGTACTGTCAGTAAATGTTAATTGAATGCAATCAATTAACCCAATTAGCAAATATTAGGCCAATCAAAAATCATCTGTGACCCAAATAACCCAACCTATTGGGAGCTTGTGATCAGACAACATCCTGCCTAGTCTTGTGTTAAGACGTTGTTGACAAGCCCTGCCGGTTTCTTTTGTTTTTGTTTTACGCTTCCGCTGTGTACGCCTTTCACAAAAGTGATATTTTTTTTTTTTATTGCAGCCAGATTAGGTAACATTTACTCAAACGAGTAAGGAATAAAAATGATAATCGTCTAACACAAGACCACATCCTGCCAAGACCTATCAATATGAGAAATCCTAACTTAGGGTGTGATTGTCAGTGTGTTTAGAATATACCTGTCAACTAAAACCGAAAAAAAACGAACACTAGTATGAACTGGTGCCACAGAATCTAAATATAGCAGCATTTCAGCCAATCGGAATACCTACAGTGGCCTATGAGTGACTGAGTATTATTAATAACCATTCATTCAGCGAATAATCTGTTTTTGGGGAGCTGATCTAGCATTTGAGAGCTAAATGCTACGCGGAAATCGCCTAATTGGGGAAAGAGGGGTGGGTCCTCGCGTAGTTTGTGTAGATACTCCTTTGAAGTTAATATGTTTCATCACTTGACCCAAACCAGTGAGCAATACAGTTCCCTACAATTCATGACCTCCCACTCTGTATCATACTTTGCAGATAGTGACAATGTGGACAATATAACCTGGTTTATTGAATAGATGGGGCGTGATATATTAATATGGAACATTCATATTGTCGAAGCGCCATTGAATATATTTCCATTGTGTTTTTGTCCTTAATAATCGTATATTCCTCAGCATCACATTATGTGAAGAAAGGTACACACCCCTATAGCCAGGTTAGAAGAAATGCTTTGTAGTATGTAGGTTGTGTGAGGACGAGAAGGAAGGGCACACTTTATTAGGCTCACAATTAGGCCAACTCGATACAAAATTATACCGACAAATGGTCAGTTCAATGAGCTATTGAAAGACCAAAAGTTGGAGTTGAATAATTTTCCGGATCCCATTAAACAAATACTAATGGGTCAATATACCAATATCGAGTTGAGGGACGTGATGGAGTATGTTAGTAGGAGCTTACCTTCGAAAATGCTGAATGTGGCCGTATTTCTGATTTCAGGCATGTCGAAATGAATCACATAAATGAGCTTCAGTGGTATAAATGTGTTAGGCTGAATTTGTTGTACATTATAATGGATGAATTAATTAACAACTGTTCAGGCCGATAATTATATTAATGATAGGTGATGTTATTCAGATTAACCTGAAAATATCTAGCAATATATCATTAGAAAATGTAGGCCTATTTGTTTATAGAGTGAGGTGCCCAGCTTAAAATTTGGTATCAAGAGGATTCGGTCCAACAAACACACACAGATAAGGATTTCGCGGAAGTGGTTTGCCTGCTATGTTGCACGTAATGACTCACGCACATGTTGCCCTTTTTCAATCCTTGTCGATCGTATGGCACAATAGGAACTCCTTAGAATTATGACTGGCTTCAGCTATCATAGAAATTCAGCATCATACAAGCCAGTCACATCAGGGATATAGAGGGTTCTAACATACAAATTGTACGGAGCATACGTTAAAGGACAATGGTCATGTGAATATGTCAGGCCGTTCTGTACCTTCTATTTATTATACTATGACAGTCGAAACCAGTGTTTGCGTACGAATTAATTAGGCACAATCAGCTATTGCGAAATTTGCCTTGTGAAATCACGGGTGGAACCGCAAGATCCCCTATAATAGTCAATAACTCTAACTCTAGAAAGGGACCCGTCAGGCGAATGACCCCAATGGTATGTGGAGAACAACAGCCCCGTTCGTTATCACGGGACCCCAGACGCCGGGACCTCGATCTCGAGCAGCAAGGCTACAGAGACACCAGAACATCGGGATAATCATCTCACAGGAAACTTGACGTAATAAAAGTGAATGAAAACTTGTTGAAAAGCACAACGGGACAGGAACCACTGTGAACAATACATTGACAATAACACCACAATATACCGTAACTGACTTATGAGGTTATGCACTAGGCTACGCATACCAAACTCAACTTGGGGCAATCGACAAAGGATGATCGTCTGTGTGGCCCATACTGTACTCTGCAAACACGAAGGAGTGTCTGAAATCACTCCTGCCAAAGCCAACAAAACTGCCAACAGACAATCTGCTTAATCTTACAATCTGCTCAACCTACAGGCCTTGCTTTAAATAGTTATGACATTCTGAATACCGTGCACGCGTTTCAATCAGTTGCCAATCCAAGATCAATGAACAACTTACATTGGAACGCTGAAAATGACATTTACTTGGGGTGCCAAAAGCACAGACGGTCAGCAGAGAATGAGTGAAAATTCAATTTACTACATCAATGTGAAACATGTAAATTTGAGAACTCTTATACCAGACAAACCATAGATGGGATTCGAATGAAAACCTACAAAATCGTTCACAGAATAATGAGGAATAATCCCATTCAGTCCGAGTGAAACAATTTTTGTTCTCGTCTCTCCGTTATCATGGCGCAAATTTGTTAGAATGAATTCACTGTGTAGGGTCCAATGGCGGCCAATCGCACTGTTCCCTCCGCGATGTCATAGATTTATCAAATTTCGAAGGAGTTAATTGAAATATCTAAACAAGGCATCATGTTAGAACCCCAAATTTGATGTGAGGTTCTGATATGTCTAACCTGTGCTAGTTTCATGAGTTTAGAGCAAATATGTTACATGACCATTGGCTTCTGAAACCATTGTAACTCACGCTAAACAATTGTGATCTTTTCAGATTTCCAACCACCTGACATCGTCTGCCCAGAGACAGTAGAGGCCGAAACGACTAGAGGAGCAAACAATAGCACCGTACGCTTCCGTCTTGCCCAGGGTTGCGCGATAACAGTAGGGAGAGGACCAATGTCTATTCCGTGCCGTCGTCCGGATCGTCTTTCTTCTATGGTAACAACGAAGTAACCATGTACGCTGTGGACTCAAGTAATAACACTGCTTCCTGCGTCTTCAACGTGCTCGTCAGAGGTATGCGTTTCTATGATGGTGTAGAATCTGGAAAAAGAGAATGAAACTCGACATTGCTAGGGGCCTAATAACCTGTTGTATTTGTTCTTACCAGATACCCGGCCTGAAGGACCTTGCGGGCTCGAGGCAGCATCCCCCCATTCGGCCTATTGCCAGGACGCGCTGAGGGGTGTCAAATAATCGGTGAACAGGGAACACTGGCGATTTACTGGGCGTGACCCATATTAGACCGAGTGGTTGGCACAATTAGTAGAGCGTCGGCCATCCACCCAAGAGAGGTTCGATTCTCGGGCGGGACATACCACAGACTTTAAAATGGAACCTGTTGTCTGTTGCCAAGGGATTGGAACAGGGACAAACGAGGGGTAGGCAATTTGCAAGTTGCAAATTGCGTCATCTACAAAGTGCGTTTTTTCTTGCTCGCTCAGCGCGCAGCAGTTTCAAATCCTTCCACGAATGGACTAAATGTCGACTAAAAATCCACTATGGTGAAAGGAAGAAAAACATTTTAACTTTATACAATACACCCAGATAAAAAATACACCTCTCACGAAAATAGCCTAAAATTTCCCTATACTACACAGTAACCATGCAGTCACTATCCGACGGAAGACAGTGCTAATTGGTTCTAAACTCCAACAGTTTCCCCCTATTACATTATTATGGTTATTCACTTATTTCCATCAACATCTCCATGCGACTCAAACTTTGCTTTCTGTCGCAGTTCAGCTTTCAGTCGACTCTGCCGGCCATCGATGCGCTCCGAGGCATGGTAAGGTAGACCAACATAAATAGAAGAAAATAAGAAACCTTAGTACCGCTCGAAGGTAACGCAGAGACCGGTAACACGACTATAATGTAATATTGATATTGTTTGTCGAAACTTCTCGACGTTGCTGGGGAGAAAGTATCTGTACACAAACTACCAACAAATCCATGGTACTGATACCGCCCGATTCGACAATCCAGGCCGGCCAAGATACTCCTTCGCGCCCCAATGCATTTATGGCCGGAATTGGGGCCTGCCGTCTATCTCCCGGTGCACACGCGGTCACACTGGGTAACTCTGTGCACCAATTTCAAGCTACAAATAGTCACCGGCCTCTGACCATGTCATTTCAGGCAAACTATTATCGCACTCCTCTATTTTTTTTCCTAAATCAATTCAGTACGGTTCATATTAGTTAATCAGCATCAAGACCACTCTCCCCTTCAAAAAAGGAAGAAAGAAAGATCAAAGAAAAAAAAAACACACACCAGCGGATGAACATTTCTATACATATACCATCCCATAACACAGCATATTTCACAGATATGGAGGCGCCTTTGATACAATGCCCTGAGGACATCACGTATAATCTGACTGACGGAGAGACGTATGCAATCATCGAGTTTGAACTTGTCTCAGTGACCGATAATATCGACGCTGACGTGAAAGTGACGTCAAAACCGGGAAGCGGGTCATATTTTTTCTTCAGAGATAACGAGGTGTCAATGGTTGCGACGGATGGATCTGGCAATGAGGCGACGTGTACCTTCAAAAAAGGTGGCAGTGTCGGTATTGTATATAGCGCCTCTAATCCTGTACTCCCCTATTTGTCGGTGGAATTCAGGCCTACTTTCCTCATGCGGCTTTTGTTAATAATAGGAACTGTAAAGTTGGGTAGACAGACCATAGGTGACTGTCGACCTGGCATAGAAACGGAGGAGGTCATCTACTCCACGTAGCAACTCGTCCTGTAAAATATGAGCTTCTCTACATAATGTTTTTGCACAATTATCATGTCCATAAACCTTCCAGACCTTGATCATCGGTGACTTTGAACTCACCTCAAAACAGTAGGGATAATCCATACCATATGGCAAGACAATTCTCCGTGACAAGTATGAGCTTTCTAGTCATTCCGTTGCCACAGTTCTTATGCTCACATGGTTTTCAGACTTAGACTTGACTGTAAGCCCATTTGGACCATATACTCTAAATGACAGCCCGTTTGGGCCAAGTATGAACTCTCCACATCATTTCGTTGCATAGTTATTGTGATCACAAGATGTTCAGACTTTGACCACTGTTGACCTCTGGGTCTGACCCCGAAATAGGTGATCTTGGACCTTCATCTAACAAAACCCATGTTTTTTTTTTGTTGCGCAATCGCCGGTTCACAGCTTTCTAAACGTTGACCTGCTGTACTTGGGTGACATTATCACCTCAACCAAAAAAAATAAGGATCATGTACCCTACAAAAGAAATTTCCGTGCCAAGTTTGAGTTTCCCACATCATTTGGTTACACAGTTTTCATGCTCATATGGCTTTTAGACTTTGACCTGTGTGTTATTGGAGCTGACTCAAACAGAAAGGAATAATCTACTTCACATAGCAGCCCGTCATGTTAAACATAATATCTCTACATTGTTTCGTTGCACAATTATCGTCTTGACAAGCTTCCCCAGACATTGACATCCCTTGACTTAGGTAACTTGACTACAAAACCCGACTACAAAACAGAAAAGTTATTCCTCTCTATAACTGTAACCTAAAGGTCAAATTGGAACCTAAGAATGCGTTATTTTATATATCGTACTCACATGAAGGGCCACATACACAACAACACACACACTCATACACAATGCATGACTGATTTTTTTTTTTTTTTTTACCATCGCAAAGGAAACAATGGTTTCTTGAGCTGGCCAGCGACCCGCTAAGAACATACAAAAAACTTCTCAGGTGTATCCAATCTGTGGTAAACGGTGGAGCATGTGACTGTGACCCACTGTGATCACACGAGGAGTGAACGTGGTACGCCGTAGACCCTGGATGATTCTAGACCTGAAGGAAGACATTCTTCGGTGATGTTATTTTATCGTCATAGGGTAAAGTCCATCAATTTGTAGCAAAAATAGTTATTTCATGCCGCTTTCACTCCACAATGAGATAGCGAGGTACACATATGTGTATACGAAAATGGTGGGGACTACTTGCGGAGACACAGTACAGGACAGGAATAATCTGGATCAGTATATTCGTGTATCAGGTTTGCGTAGAGTGCCGTTAATCGTTGTCTAATAATTCAATCCATGAAATTTCCCAGGTGCCGTCGTCTGTCCCGATGGTACGTATATTGGTAGTCAGGCAGTGTGCGACTCGATATGGGACTGTGTCGATGGGAGCTATTTGAACTCGATTGCCGTGAGTACATTCAGTCGCTACATCATAATCTGTGGGTATATCACACGTCGCCCCAATTGACAGGCAATCCCTCTGCTGAATTTTGCATATTTTACACTTTTGTGCGCACTGTTCGAATTAACTTCACGTTGCGTGCTATACTATAATACTACTACTATGATAATAATGACCGGTGCTTATATAGCGCTTAATCACAGGCATTTAGGCGCACAAACATAGAAAACAACAAGCTAGTGAAAAAAGAACTTACAAAAATATGGGTATTAAGTAGTCTACGAGACATCTGCAAAGATGATGAATTCCTAATGTGCTGTGGAATATTATCCACACCTGTGGGGCGGTAGCAGAAAAAGCTTGGTCCCAATTCACTACGTGGGACTTTTTTCACTAGAAGAGATTGATCACTTGCCGATCTTAGTGCAAGACCAGGTGAGGAGAAGGAAAACAGATTTCGAAGATAGCTATATATACGGTATATCAACAGATCTCTTGTTCCCTAATGAACAGTATATCGGAATTTGAACTCCCCAGCATGGCTCGGAATGATCCTATATATCATTCTACTTTTCAGCCGCCAACAGCCTTATAGAGAGAGAATTTCTCGTCAGAATTCCAGCCCGATTGAATGCAACTTGGAGGTTCCAGGGATTTCCGGAGATGGGCATTCATCTCCGAATACGGTGGACGAACGAATAACAGAGGCGGCCCAGGTCTGTTCAATTTTGGCGACGGTTACCTCACCTGGAAGGTACTCCCTTGCGCCACCAATGCCATTTCGGTCGGAATTAAGCTTCATGTATACTCCCTGTGGACACACTCTGGGTTACATACGATCATCCGAATATACGCAGGGGCAACACAGATACAGTGGAGATGTTTGCAGAGTCGTCGAACGTAACTAGTGAGTATGTTTAGCCTAGGTGGACACATCGCACGTGACCAATATTGCCTCGTGAGTGTCCCCTCCCAGATATCTCAAATGGATCGCCGCTTCGTGAAGCGCATCGACTCTCTCTCTTTCCACACCCGAGCTATCGGGAACAGTAAACACAGTTCAAGTTAAATTTTAAATGAAAGGTTCAATTCTATGATCAAACGGTAAGCAGTTCTCTTTCAAGTGCAATTCCACGTGACAGTGTCTATAAAGTTGCCTATTCCATTCTGTAAGGAGGTGTGTGAAAGTTGGGCTCAAACATCTATATTCCACTGGAAATTTTGCTAAGGAGATTATCTCTAATATGCCCATATTTTCATGATTTAGAAGTATATATTATTACTCGGATGATGGGAAACGTTATTTGCGCGAATTGTTTTCCGACATCGACGAGTGTGGTTCTCTTCAATGTACGGTAGAATTACTTCCCCCTTTGCACTTTATCATGGTATTATCAGTGTAATTCTTATCTCCTGGAAAGAAAACTGGACGCTAGCAAGGGGCCATAGTCTACAGAACTATCACAATGTCGAATTACTAACATTCCTGGACTCAATTCCATGGGATCATTGTTTACTATTGTTCAATTCGTTGGATGCTCAACAACATGAACATGAACAAAAATATTTGTTTCACCCAAATTTGCTGTTCAGTAAGCCTCAATCAGTTTTTTTTTTTTCTCTTCAAATTCGTTCTCATATAAATCCGGGGCCTAGAACAGAAGAATGGGCTATGCTGATTCACCCACTCCCTCTCGTTGCCAACAATCAATGTTCAGTGATTGCTTAACCCCATGGCATCAGGAATTAGTATAACCCATTAATAGACGGTATATGACCTGGTTATTTCATTAAGTCTAAGTGCCCGATACTTCTTTCTCGCGTTTCGAATATTATATTTTGGGTTGTAAAATTAACTTCGTCAGGATAAGGAACGAGGCTACATCTCCGAAGCAGTGTCTCGGCCAAGATATTCCAGGAAATCTTTCATATTCGGAAAACATTATCGCCAGCCTATTTCTCCCGAATCACAACGTGCCCCGTTTTATCTTCCTAGACCCAGTAACATCGGTGAGAGTTATTGCGTCTGTCGACACAGAAGAGTTACCATCTGGGAGTGGACCGACATATTGGCTTTGGAGGGTCATTGTGACGACGACAAATGGATCGCTGGGCAGTTCATTTCCGAAAGCCGGAATCTTACTGTCCTTGGCCAGACGTTGCGAGAGCCTCGAGGTGCTGGGACCCGTCTCTGGTTCCTACGTCGATGGCTTTCTTTACCCTGAGTGAGATCTGGATCAGCTACATGCACACCCCAGCCTCTCTCCATAATTGTATCGCACGTTGATCCCAAGGTAGGTAATTGTTGTTCGGCCTTGGGGCTGACCCAGTCAAGTTGAACTAAGCATGGTTCGGATGAAGCTTGCACCTAGACATAAGGTACGATGTCACATCAAGGTATGAAACCACGTGTCTCGAGACGAAACGTAACGAATAATACACTACGCTATATAAACGAAAATATACGAAAATATATAATATAATATTGTGGACGTAATAAATGACGTCACAATAATATATTTCATCATGCATTACCGATGAACATATCAGATTGCAAAGACACATCGTCGCATCGATTGGGCATGATTATGACATTGATTAAGAACCTATCACTATTTTCTAGAGTACATTACTTTTCGTAGCAGTAAATTACATTTGGCAGATTCTAACCGTCGTTCCTCTTTCCTTTCTATTACAATTAGCCTTTGCAAAGTAATAATGAGTAATAATACCGCAGAAAACCTCATAGTTGATATTACGAATGTTTAGAAATACATAACTCCATTGTACTCCAACTCCATGCTTCTCCGTACCTATCCAACATAATTCAGCTTTCCTCGAGACGTTCACATTTTGCATAGGAGAGACGGGGATGAAAGTCACATACCCTTTTTCTTTGGTATAACTACAAATCCCCTGATGGTATGCGAGATCGGACTGCACCTGCAAATAACCCATGGTAGGGACTAGTTTTCAAGACATTTGTTATGGCTTTTTCAATTTATCTATGGAATATGAGCCAATTGTCTTCGATTTTTGTGTGACACTCCTTACCCCGTGCTGTAATCAACTGCAATAGAAAGTTGTCAGCCATCCCCATCACGTTTTATTTCATACTTAGTTTCCAATACGCGGAATCAGCATACTCAGGTTACCCTGTAATTTATGCATTATTGTTCATTTCTAGTATAATTCGTTTTTAATCATGGCCCGAGCAAAGAAATAATGCAAGTCAGCATGAGTATGTGTGTGTGGTGTTGTGTGTGTGTGTGTGTGTGTGTGTTGTGTGTGTGTGTGTGTGTGTGGTGTGTGTGTGTGTGTGTTGTGTGTGTGTGTGGTGTGTGTGTGTGTGTGTGTGCGTGCAGATCCGTGAAACTTGTGCAGAGGACATCTATAGGAACCCAAGTACACTGAAAGTTAAATTGAACATGTCGGTTGCAGGTATGGCGAAGAAGATCCCTATTGTTTTTAGTGTCCGTTGGGGGTCATTCGAGTTCAGCATAGACCAAAACCGAACTTCTACAAGCATCTGTAACTCAGGTCCCGTTGCTCAAATGTGACATAATATTAGGATAAGATAGTATGGTAGGTGATACAAATATTGGTGGCATGAACTGTATTAATCGGAAAAGGTCAATACGGTAAAAAAGGTCAGGCAATCTCCTTTCTCGATATCCGCAATCGATCATTTTAGGGGATGACGTAGTGAAAAGTTTGGTTCGTCTAGGTGAGTTACATCTGGTGACCTACTTTGAATCTCATTTGAACCTTTTGACCTTTGGGTCGTTTTTGTGATGGAACTGGATTCGCCTCTTTAAGACGAATAAAAAGTCAGTTACAGGTACTCTTGTGTGAAGTTGTAACTCAAGTTACTGCCTAAATACAGTACGGCACCAATTGCCTTGCACAATAATCTATTTGCCAGGACACTCCATTGACCTGCTACTGGCTGGTCTTTTAAGGCAAGCTTGCTTTCAGAAATGTAAAACATTGACCCCGGGAGTTCAGGCGATGCACTAGGAAGTTCTGCTGGATCTGTCTGGGAAGTACGCAACATTTTTTGGTGACTGAAGGTAGTTTCGTGTGTACGTGTGGTCTGAATTTGGTGTCAGGTAAATAAGGAAGCATGGAGGTAAAATAAACCAACCAAAGCTTCCACCATTTCATTGAAGGTTTTTGTGCTACGGTAATTTATGACAATCATCCCTAGCTCTCCCCATCTTGAACATTTGAATTTAAAACGAAATTAACAAATGTATAGATACTTCGACTCAACTAGAATTGCCACTGTCTTGGTGTTGTTTGATATAGTGATGGCTGTCGTCAGCGATGACAAGCAATTTGTTGAGGTCAACGCTGTGGATACGTCATGTTTAGAGGAGTATTGGGAACTTCAGCTTCCGGAGTCTTCGCAATATGCTCTACGGATATCGGGCGTCGAATCAACTGGTTATGGGTGGTGCTGGCAGGAGAATCCGGATGTTGTCCCTCTTTGGGTTTTCGACCACGGAGGGCTTTCAATTAGTTCACCAACGGTTGCACTGATTACGGAACAAACCATCCTAGTTGGGATTTTCCCTGAACCAGACTGTCGGTCTTCCCGGAGCTATCAGCCATTTCTCCGAGCGCAGTTCGAGTTCAAGCGCGAGGACAACGGTACGTATAACGTATGAATGTTCGTATGTACGAGTCGTAGAGAACACAGAACGAAAGGGACACCAAAGATTGATACGTACCTTTCTGACCCATGTTTGAGAGCCAGTGGTGGTGTAAATAAACTTCGTGTTTGCTTCTCACTCGTTTTTAACCTATCGTTTGCTTACTTACGTATTCCTTACATTGTGGCAGCCAATTCCCAGACCGCAGTTACGCCGAGCCAGTGGCGCCGATTAAGGACACAATTAGTGGGATTTTTTTCGTGCCAGATCACTGTAGGTATAATTAGTTGACGAGTATCAACAGCACTCGGATTCGATTATCTTACTCGAATTATTTCACGTTTTTTTCTCCAGTTGATCTCAAGATGGGTGCCGTGTACCCCATGACGTCACGCAGCAGATTACTACACAGATAGCTTGGTCCTCAACAGTCGATTGTTCACGTCTAGTGATGAACTTTTCCTGGAGATTGTCATTGGCATTCCTAGTTCTCAGTGTCAGGAACGCATAATGAGGGACACCTCCTATGTGGAATTGCCTTCTGGGCCCTTCCCCATCACCCATGATGAGAACTAAGTACATTTCACTTTCACTCCGGACTTCGAAAAGGAACTTCGGTATATTTACTTCCAATGAACTTTGTCCCTACTACTTCAGAGTTCACCAAGCCTCCACAAGGTGAGTGTCCTTTCCGTGTGTTTCGTTCTTATCATTGCCACTTCATCCCCTCTCGCAGAACTTACGAAGGTGTAATGTCCAATCTGATATCGCAACTCTGACACATGACCGTGTTAGCTTGCATGCATTGCGATGACTAAAACAGGGCACCCTCCACAACATATCGGATAGAGAGCATTCTTCTTCGACCTGTTCTTACAGGCCATTGAAAGCGGCAGGTTGAACCCGTAAGACAAGCTTTTAACCTCTCTAATATATTTTGTTTCGACAATCATGGAATTTTACGGAAAGTATTGAATTTGTTACTTATCGAATAGAAGATGTACGTTTAGCGTTACAAACATGTTTATTAAACGGTTCTCATGGTGATGTTGTGTCTGAGCAACCGTCCTCGTTTCTTTCAGAGTACAATGCATTGTTCGGAGCATCCGAAGAGTGTAAGACAATCCCCCGAGGCGACCGTAAATTGATTGTCTATTTGGTGAAGATGAATATAATTGTGGTGAGTTTTATAGCTTAATGCAAGGACGGATACACTCTGCCTGAGAGTAGTTATGGTTTTCCAAACGATGTCCTCTTGTTGGACGATCGACCACAAGCTTGGACCACACATCAAAAAAACGCTTTTTAGGATCGGTGGTTGTTTCATTGTAATGGTAGCATGTATAGGATACCTGTAGCCAGGGGAGGTCTTTCATCGCAGAGTTCTTATCGGAGATTTCAATATGTTGTGTTCACTGCGGGAATTTTACTGACCCTGCTGCCCACCGTAGGGGCAAGCACGCCCGGATGATGATTGTAGCATACATCCAGAAATGCTCTGAGCTGGCGCTTGGCTCCCTCGAGTTGTTACAGATGGGCCTCCCCTCTACTGCTCTGTTGAACCTGGCCTGGACTGGTGTTACTTACTACTCCAACTGACTGGAATAAGGGTGAGACTCGTACTGCCGATAACTATAACTCCTCCCAGTACCTGGCAAATGCTTTGCTAGGGTCATCCTGAAAAGGATCCGTTGTCGCTTGTTTTGCGCATTAGCGTCTTAAACAGTCAGGTTTTACCTCACTCCAAGAAGTCCACTGTGGATCGCATCTGGCTTTCCATGTAATGTCTGAGTCATATCGCGGAAAATTGCGTATTTGGGTTTTCTTGTGGCCTACATCGTTTTTGGCGAGGCCCCCGACTCTGTGGTGTACCAATTGTGCAATTGGTGCTTCCATTACTTCCAGATTTCCGACCGTCTCGCCTCTTTGTCTGTATTCCCATTTGGCCACTACAGGTTTTTCTCACTCACGCTTCTGAAATTGAAAATTTCTTAGCCTCGCTATTTCCTATAGTTGATTGCATTGGTGCCGGATCGGAATGTATCAAATTCGATCTTTGGAGGGACATCATCAAAAGACCTAGCATTGTTTCAAGTGTGGATGCAGATCCCAAGATCCGCGGAGGGGTCCGCGTTGGAATCTCGGTGGAGCCAGGAGTTTTTTATTACTTACTTACTTTCCAGATTCATTAATTCCAGACCTTCTCGCCACTTCCGACCTTCCCGCCTCGCTGTGTATATTGCACCACTTGCCACTACAAGGTTCTCACTTACACGCTTCTGAAATCACTTTTCAGAACATAGTACCCCGCTACTTCCTAATTGGGTACCAATTGGTGCCTCGGTAGGAGTGCATCAATTTGATCCCTTTTGGAGAAGAACGAAACGCGAACCACTCTATTTCAAAAGCCAACAAAAAGTCACGACAGGCGGGTGACAGAGTCTGGTGGGCGGGTGACCCAAATACAGAATAGAAAGGGGGGCCTGTTATCCCTCCGTTATTGTGAAGTATCGGTATAATCGATACCAACTTCACTACGTTTCGTTTTTCAATTTAAGGATTAAATACCGTAACGTCACACTTCAATTACTTCACTTTAACAGGAGGAAGAACGACCGAACCACCCATGAAGAAGTGCATCACAATAGAACAGCATTGTTCAAGTATAAGACCACCAGTTGGTTTCATAGCTTCATTGGTGTAAGGGCACTTGCACGTAAAGCAAAAGTTCCGCTGTTCCATTCCCGGCGGTCCCATGACATTTTCAATCAAGCACATCCATATTTCCGACCTCCCCTGTCTCCCTGTCTATATTTCACCAATTGCCACTACAGTTTCCCATTTAACGCCTTCTGAAATATATTATTCTCTGTTCCGCAGGCCCCCGATCTTTAATATAGAGAATACGTACCCAATACGAGTAGCCCCCCCCCCCGGGGCGGTACGAGGAACAGGAGTGTAACTTGATTGCTTTTAATCAAGTTCAGTCGACAGTTTTCTTCTTGGGTTTTACTTTTTCCTTCCCTGGGACGACCGGTTGTAACTCGTCTCTCAGAAGTTGGGACAGGTTCCTATACTGGCCATTCCATCTCCAGGTGGGCCTGTCTGTAGACAGTTCGTCTTTTCACGAGTCGAATCTGTGGTATTTCGAAGACGACAGTATCTGGCTATGGTGTCTCTTAGGTTTGTTGTCATGAGAGTAACATCGTTGATGGAAACATCTATCTTGGAAGCCGTGACGGTAAGCTGTTCGAATGGCAACTAATATGAAATGGACTCAAATGCGCTTAACTGACAACTGCTCGGTATTGACTGTTTATAGAATTCATTTGCCAATCGTGGTCACATGCAATGCGAAACAGAATTTCAATTTGTTACGTAACACGGCCAGAGGAACTATGTAGTCAGGTTGTATGTGTCTGCGCGTGTGTGCGTGTGTCTTTTTGTCTGTAACGACTGTCTTGTAAACACGATAACTCAACCCCACCTGGATTGATGAAGCTCATACGGTATGTGTGTTTCTCATGAGGAATACATGATCCCTATTTTTGGGGGGTCATTTAATGTCAGCTGATGTCACCAGAGGTCACGTCTGAAATCCTTGTAAACACAATAAGTCCAGAATGATTGGTCCAATCAAGCTGGAATATGGTATGCAACTTTCATATAGGGGTACGAATCTAGAAAATTGTTGAGAATTGATATTTTGAGAAATTTAGCTCGTAAACACGACACCTCGTCCCCACCTGGATACATGACTTAGTATCCCCAAACGATGCACAGATGTGGCTGCAAAAACTAAAGCACTAATACACAAAACGCCGCCCCTATTTATGTGCAATTCAGACAGCGTTTACACCCAATCGAGCTTGTAAACACGTCACCTCGTCCCCACCTGGATAGATAACTTAGTATCCCCAAACGATGCACAGATGTGGCTGCAAAAACTAAAGCACTAATACACAAAACGCCGCCCCTATTTATGTGCAATTCAGACAGCGTTTACACCCATTTGGGCTTGTAAAAACGACACCTCGTCCCCACCTGGATAGATAACTTAGTATCCCCAAACGATGCACAGATGTGGCTGCAAAAACTAAAGCACTAATACAGAAAACGCCGCCCCTATTCATGTGCAATTCAGACAGCGTTTACACCCATTTGGGCTTGTAAAACGACACATCGTCCCCACCTGGATAGATAACTTAGTATCCCCAAACGATGCACAGATGTGGCTGCAAAAACTAAAGCACTAATACACGAAACGCCGCCCCTATTTATGTGCAATTCAGACAGCGTTACACGCGCAGTGCTGTAATGTCTGCGGATGAGGCGATATTGTGGCGCGTCTCTCGGAAGCCATACGACACAAAATCGACCCGTTAGCTATTAGATTGGAAGAGTATGAACTCTAATCGAACTAAAGTATGATTTGCCCAGTCCTCTAGAGATTCATCTAGAGATAAATTTAGAGATACACATGTCTCTATTTAGGGGATATATACGAGGGTAACCGGTCCTAAATGTGGTTTAAGACCGATGATGACGTCATCGTGGAAGTTGAGGAGGAAAACCGAGGCGATAGTATATGAATAGTAGATACAACTAGAGTATGTTAGATACTCTATTGCTAACTACTACTACCAAATATCTGTAGATCATCTGTATATTGTTCATGTTCTCCAATTTGGGGGGATATTCAGCTGAATTTTAAATGAACATTTTTCCAGCGTATTAAGTTTCATCGGTCGTATGCGCCGCGTTATCGACTAAACTATTTAGTTGTGACCCACAATGTGTCAATGGAGCAACTATCTAGAACAGACAATCGATTTAGTTTCGGATTCTTTTCGTGATTAGTGGTTTGTTGGCTACTACGATTAATTACTAGTGAGGGGAAATCGGGTTTTGGATGGGACTTTTATGTATATATTATATATATATATATATATATATCTATATATATATATATATAATATATATATATATATATATATATATATATTATATATATATATATAGATATATATATATATAGATATATATATATATATATATATATATATAATATATATATATATATAGATATATATATATATATATAATATATATATATATATCTATATATATATATATATATATATATCTATATATATATATATTATATATATATATATCTATATATATATATATATATATATATATACTTATAATAATTTTGAATCTTCCTTTGATGTGACCACTGCTACACTCTGTTGACTACTGAGTTATATCCTTCTTATTCTTTGTTAATACGTCCAATTTATCAGGGGCTTACATGTTTGTTCCGACAACCTGGTTATTCGTAGAGACAAGGTTGGTAATGGACTCTTCGATTGCAGTGATGGAGGAGATGAAACGGAATGCCGTTAGTGCCTTTTCTTAATTGTGTTCATTGATTACTACCCAATTGATAGGCCTATAATATGTTATGCCTTCTTTCAATTGTTATTTGTTTATTATTTGTTATGCCTCGACGGAATCAGAGGAATTTATGCATTCATGTGACACACATGGCATTCTTTTTGGGGTCAGACCAACGAACATCGGAGGTCAACGGCATGATCGTTCTCCAAGAGGAATACATGACCCAAATGTTATGGCTATTAAACTTGTTATAATTCTAAACTGAAGAATGCGTGTGGTATCCAACACAACCAAGCATCTTGGCTTTCTGGTTGAAACAGCGCCTTTTGTCCTTTTCGTGACGACAACGATGAAAACCTACCTCATGTTGAAGGATAAAATAATGGTTGTCGCGGATTTTCATATACAACCTAAAAAAAATATCAGCGGGCTCAAAATTATGTTGCATTGAGTGATCATTTTCACCTGACATAGTCATTACGTCTGTACATCACTGAATCTTTATCACTAACCGACCCCAGTACTCACATCTGTCTGTCTGTGCAATGGCTCAACCTCAACTGTAGATGAGCATACTGCTTATGTTTGCTCATTACAGATCTCCACTAGCTGTCGCCGCCGCAATTTTCACGTCTGTACAATGAACAAATCCCTCACTATTGCACAGTACTCTTTCTTTCCTGCATGTGAACTGATCCTGGTTTGCAGCGGATGCAGCAATCACGTACGCATATGACTCAACCTCGTCCTACCTGCTGAGGTGCTCACGCTCTACTTACGTCTATAACTGACTGATTATTTACCCGTTGTTGGCACAGTGTTCACGCGTGGACACGACTCCATTATACGTCCTGTAATTTCCCATTCATTCGTTACTTGAATGTCAACTTATGGAAAAATTATTGAAAACCGGACAAGTACACGCTCCATGGGCGTCAACAGATTTGGGATGGGGGGGGGGAACCTTCCCCCCCCACTTTCAAAGGGAGGGGGGGGGGGTATCATATCGTTTGTCCCCACCCCACTTTTCCGGACCGTATAAAAAAACCAATAATCGGCACTATGCCCGATTTTGTAATCACTCTAAACTGATTCAATTTTTGTCTACCCAAACAATAATCGCGTTGGAAATTATCATTATTAAGTGCGGACCCAGTTGAAGCTCTGGATCCGACTAGGGCCGCAATCGAAGGATTACCCATGTTTCATAACTAGTTCTTCGACTTTTAATCGCATAGCCAAAAGTGCATAATTGTTCATTTGTTTCCGCGCGCATTACGTTTTCGTTCAAGGCGTTGTAGGCTAAATATGCCATGTAGGCTTCGAATCATTTTGTCCACTCGAATAATTTCAGGAGCCATGGGGCAGACTCCCCCCCCCCCAAATTTTTCTGAGATGAAAAATTCGGGCGAAAATTCGTGGGAAATTTGGGAAGGAAAAAGGCAAAGTGAAAAAAGCAGGATTTTTTGCAGACTTTTCGATAAAAGCCCGGAAAATATGCATTTTTTTTTCTCGCGCGCTTCGCGCGCGCGGGTAGTTCCAATGACTTGACTTGTAAAATTCGGGATACAAATTTTTCTGCTCCCAAATGTGGAACCGTACGTTCTCCTTAGGCTTTTCCCTTCGCTCCCACCAGAGACCGTTTAGTACACCCTGGAATCCCACGCGAACAAAGCCAGAGTAGAAGAGGTAATAAAAAAAAAATACCATGTGTGATATTCAGTCAATCATCTTAGTATGCACAATGACAACTTTTGTTGTCTGTCTTTTACTCAAATCACACATGAAAATGGGTGCTATTGCGCCCTGGCAAGTGCCGTTCCGTCACTTGGGGAGGGTATAAAAATCTGAATTTTCGGGTACACTTCGCGCCAACTGATGGTGGCACTACGCTTAGGTGGTAATTTGCATTCGATGTATCCCCCCCCCCCCCCACTTTTCAAACGCTCCGACGCTCCGGCCACGCTCCTTCCTGGTTTCATTCATAGCGCTACTGGATCATCCGATGTTATAAGGATCCCTCGTCCTATTTGGATCCGTGAAGATGTAGTGATATGGATCTACCGGACAACTGGGAGGAGAGGGTTTCGAGTGGATCTCTCAGCCCACGCGTTCACTTTAGCGTCGAGTCTGTTGTCATTGGTGCAGGTGTGGACCCAGCTGACGAGACATCAGCCGTATTCAGTCATTCATATGATGTCTGTATGGTTGGATCGGTCTCCAGTTAACGGTCTTTGTACATTCGATCGCACTCTGGATCACAAATCGCCCCAACCATAGGATGCTTATAGATTCGCCTGCTTTGGTGCGTGTCATTGAATTCCCAGGTGAGTATCTAAGTACCTACCATAATGAACTATCTGAGTGATGGGTACCACTGGCAAGGGCGTAGGAACCGAGGGGGGGGGGGGGTGGGCGCGGCAATATCATTCCGCCCCCCCCCACTTCCCAGCAGAAAACCCTTTCTTTTATTTCACAAATTAATTGGGAAATTAACTGTATGCTATATTCAGCATTGATTCAATGTTATCCTCACACTTTCACTTTTCAGGGCAGTGTGATAGCTAAGAACCTCAGAATTATGTTCGAATTACTCAACGCAATATTTTGATCGTTCAGGCCTACGTGTTGTTGCGAGTGCCGCCCAGCGATATAAAGCTTTACGTGTATGTACTGTCACAAAGCCCAGTACACTGATTATTGTGTATGTAGCAGTCCACCGCATCTCAGCACGGAATTCTTCCAACATAAAATAATCTGGCAATGTATTTTCCTTGCCATACCGACAGTTGCAATCTGCCTATGGACGTGGGGTCATCCCATGCACTTTCTGGTTTAGTAGTGATCCGTAAGCCTATCGTATAATTTTTGTTTCAAGAGAGCTGTCTGTGTAAATTGTAGCATTTTTCAAAAGAATGTTAAAGTAATTGTTCTTCCTCTGCAATTGGCCCCATAGCACAGCTTGACAATCTTTGAAATCATTCAAAATTCCAAATACTGTACAGATGTTTATGGAAGATTAGGTGTCTGTAGGTTATGAATGAACCATAGTTATTTTTTTGTGGGGTGAGGAGGGGTGCTCACTTCACATTGTTATTTTATTTAAAAGTGTTTTCAGAAATACGGTCTTTTCATTTACTGACGAGTGTCGACACTCTCAAGAGCTCTCACAGGGATTCTACAAACCCTCCTTATTTTCAATTTTTTCATGATTTTTTGTTGTTATTCATCACAATTTCTGTCTGCAAGTCTGCAGAGATGTTAACAGAAATTTGTCATCCTTACATTAAAAACGGGATCAGTACAGTTAGCAGTATATAAACATATTTTATGATTCACGGCATGAAACCACAAGCTTTCTCTTAGAACTAATTCAAATAGCCAAAGGAGTACCTGCGAGGAGTGAGTACAATCGCGGCATTGTATTAGCTGCTGCTGCCAGTTACTCTGCCTGTGAATAATCAGATCTTCCTCCCCATTTCACAACATGAAACTTATCAAGGTTTATAACAAGCGATAATCACCAGCAACACCTACAGTATAGTGAGTCCCAGAGATTTTATAGGTGGGTGACTGTGACAACGATCCTATCATAGCATTATTTCAACATGGAACAACTGTTAAACAGAATTAGCATATTAGCCAGAAGTGTGATTAGAACCAAGCTCAAGGCTCTTGGTTTCTTCACATTTTGGTAACAGAAAAAAATATGAATCACCAAGTCGTAATCGGGAAAATTGGGGGATTTTTTTCCCCCAAATGGAATGGGCTTTTGTAAAAGTGTGGTATATTGCACCAAATGCATCTAGAGGGGAGGGGGACACCAATATATATAGCCAAAATTTGCTTGATGTAGGTTGGTGTTGTAATAATCTCAATCGTCATTTATTTTCAGTAAATTCTCTGTTCTTGCAGACGAGGAATTGTTGATGACGACGATCCGTCCACGTTTTCCGCATTGGACCAACGCGACTTTAAAATGTGCGTTTTAGACTTCCAGCAGGCCGAGGTGGACGGATTCAGTGTGATGATAACACCGCCAGTGGCAGCGCGATGGCTGTTGGAGTAGGGTCCACGTTTTTCCAAAGTAACGCAACAGTCATTTCAGCAGGATATGGTGGTGTTGACCTCCAGATACCTGCCGAGTCTATATGGGTTTCGTTATTGACTGATTTAGACAGATATGACTACGAGGACTATCACTACTACCAATACGGAGACACATATGACTACGACCTACGGGAATCGACTACACAGCCCTCGTATACAGCGTCGATTGCCAACTATATCGATCGGGGCTGTCTCTTCTACCTCAGGGGTTTTATGAGCTAGTATATTGAAAATTCCGATATAAAAACGGTTTCATCACTACATCGTTTTCTTCTTTCTATAAGCCCCACATCCAACTCTCTCCTGCAAAAAAAATAAAAAAAATAGCTACAGTTAACGCCATCACGTACTACACAGTTGCCGGCCGACCCAGCTACTCATGTCCTTCAGAGAGTAATGAGACATATCTCTCGATTAAACGCCGAATATAATAATAATAAGCCGCCCAGTAGAACCCGGTAAATGAGAGAATCTATACTACTTTACCAGTCTCGTCGTACCCGTACTGTACTTTCTGCGGCGGATCATCGCGAGTACCCGTACTTGTGAGCCTGGACTCGCACGCATCCCATCCGGCGAAGAACGCAACAATCATGTGATATTTATAGCTTCCAATCGTTTCGTATTATGTGTATGGACGTTTCTGTACCAATTACATAACAGTGTGACTATGGTGGCCTAACTTCCTAGTTACCAGCAACGTGAATTTCCCTGGTACTCTCAGACTGATTGCCAATTCATATTTATGGGGCACTGGGCCGGACCGATGTAGATCATTTGACCACATATCAGTATCCCAACGAGATTACATTTGACGCATGTCAATCCGCATGCTAGCCGGCAGCACAGGCGCAGAATAGTTCGTAATGAAACAAGAAGAAAAAACATAACAATAACAGAAGGTTCCATGCACATGTAGCGCATGGGGGCAGCACATTCGCAGATCTGTGAGCATGGAATTTTGGAAACATGGAATATTGAACAATGACTGGGCTCCACGAATATTCTTGTTGTTCCAATCTTCATTGAAAAATTCGGGGATTGTGCATGCATGTTACCAATCGGACCGAGGCGCAGCAATTCAGTGATGTCGTGCTTGTGGAGCCAGTATAGGCTATTTCTGACTAAGTTACAAAAGAGATACGAATATGATCTGTTTACATATTCTTTGTTCTCTTATTTGCCATGAACGTTAAAAATGATGCAATGCAAAACACTGTCAATTCAACGAAACGGAAGATTATTTGTACAGTATGGTAAAATAACTATATCAGCCACCAATGTTTCTGTTTTTTCCCGTGCATACTTTTAACAGTTCGTTTAGAAGTAGGGGCCGAACAAGTTCTCGAGATTTCCGCTCCGTTCCAAAAGAAATGTCTGGTACGGATGGAATCTGGGAGCCTCCGAGCAATATGGGAACACGAGTTGATTTCCCAGGTGCAAGTATAGAGCGATTTTCGGTCATCACGGTTGGCGCCTCATACCTGGAGGCTAATGCTACAGGACAGATTTCACGCACGATTACTACGTACAACTCACGCACGAGTACCCTCAAGGAGCCAGCTTTCATCAGTGGAAGATCAGGCTTTCAATATCGACAAGGGATTGCTCCCAGTCCTGTCATTCGTCAATATCCGTTACTGCAAAAGATGTACGCGGTACGTATGTCCTAGTATTGTAGTTTCATCACTCATGCTGGCGCAGCCTTCTTGTGGGTATACATGTATGTCGTGGGGTCATGTGTGCGTTTCACATTACAGAACTAGCCCCTTGAACCGGGTGCCATAGCTAATGACCCTCCTTTATGACCGGTGCCCCACTCTTGTGGTTTCTACCGCGGACGGAGAAGTTATTTTATCAGAATTAAATTATTGAATTATTCACATTCTTTCATTTCCATTGTCAAATTCGGATCGCTGACAATTAGTAGACTGAAATAGACGTTTCAATGATCAAAATCGGTTCAATTCGACAGAGAAAACGAATACAAAAGTTTATATGGTATACGTTCCAAGTTTGAAAAGTGGATCGTTAAAATATTCTCGTTTTCAGCTGATGCTCCATATTTTACGTTTCCCGGGGATTTTTTCTGAGAAAAATATATGTATCTCATACTATTTCCTCCGGACGTTTCATTTTCGTCAGTTATTAGCCACTCCACCGTCGCTGTTTCGAGTTTCACGTTCAAAAGTCCGTTCCCAGTACAATTAAAACCACTTCAAGGTCAAATATCAGCTGGTCCAAGGAGATTCTTGGGGAAAGCATCATGATTTTTCATGTCAGCGAATCGACCGATCGACCAGTTCACTTGTCCACAGTTCCAGGGGCTCAATATTCTATGAATTGGAGGGGGAAAACCTATCCGTTTTGAAGTTCCGTCTCGAACGTGCTCATAATTCAGAACGAAAGAACGACACAAAATAAACGCTCACGTGAAGAGTGTCGAAGGAGTTACGCATAAACATGAGCGCGTCTGAGACGGACCTTCCAAAAACGGACAGGTGTGCCGATTCGGAGTGTTTGCGTACCCCTTTCGCGCGCCACAGGTCCTATAAGTGGTCGCCTGCATGGCGAGGGCGCTAGCTGAGCTAGGAACGAACTGGCAGTTCTCTCAACGAAGGATTCCAGTTACGCTTCAAGGAAGTGGATATGGGCGCGCGATTATGTATACGTCGCAGTCGAGTGAGGTATGTACACTTGCAAACACAACTAAAGGACAAAACACACCTATCAGTTCCTTGGCGGTCTATTCCGAACGCGTATGTGTTTCTAGGTATTTGTATATATGGACACAACGTCACACACGCGTATATTTCGTATGCTCTATCCAAAGTATCCAAACGATTCAATACGGACCGTCAAAGAGGATAGATTGGATTAAGCAAATCCACTAACTCAACAATCTCTCGGTAATATTCCATTTATAAGGGTCTTACAACAATACACGATCTCTCTTTGAGGTATTTATCCAATCAAACGAAGAAACCTGGCATGTTTGTCAGTCTCTACAATTATGCAAGCTGTTTCTCTTTGTATTCCTTAGGTTTCCACTCGTATGCCGATTTAGCTCTTGTCGTTAGCCAGTGTTTCGTATAGTAGGTTGAAATCGGCCTTAGAAAATCCACTGACTCGACAATTTCTCAGAAATGTTCCATTCTAGAGTCATGTAAATAATATATTCTCTCTTCTATGCATTCATTAGATCGAACGAAAATAAAAGTCTTCGTTACCTGGCATGTTTATAAGGTCTCTACAAAATATGCAATCTGTTTCTATTTGTATTCCTCAGGTTTCTACTCGTGTGTCGATTTATCCCTCGTCGTTAGCCAGATTTTCGTATGCGATGGTCAACCTCACTGTCCGAATGGTGACGATGAGATAGACCTGTGGTAAGGAATCATCAGTGCTGGATTAACATACTCCACTCTGAACTCGCCGAATCAGACACGGAGTGGGACCTCCTGATAGGTTTCAGAATGAGTCTAGAGATGACACCACCAATTCTAGTCTTCATTTCTGTGTGAAAATTGAGTAATGTATCATGATGTCGTATGTGTGTATGACTCATACCCTGTGAACGCGATAGCTCATGTTTATTTTCCGCGTCCCCTACGATGAGTGCATAAGCTCTATCTTGTTTGGGCCAGATCTATGGTCATCTGCAGGAACTAATGTCCGAAGCAGTGTAAGTTACCACTACTTCCAATACTTGGCCGGGTATGGCCGGAGTGTGATTGTTGAATTGAAGATTGCCATCTGTTTTTTTGTTTTTTGTTTTTTTAATGTTAGCATTATGAAAGAATATACCGGTTATTGAATTGTCGCTTGTATCTTATTCATATTTGAGCGAAATGTCTTGGGTCACAATATTCAATAAACCACACATTCTTCCGGTTGTTGGTTCATGTAGCCTACTCGTAGTCAAACATACCAACACAAACACATCATGTTCTCATGTGGTAACTGAGAAAGAGAGCTGAGGCTTTCGAATATGATTGATTCATTTCAACCTGTTATTTTTCGTCAATAACAGAAATCAAAGGAACGGGTAAGACCAGGCTCCAGTCAACGAACTTTCCTTACCGCATTCCAGAGTTTGCAAGGCAAATATGGGAGTATTACACGGAGGACGAAGACGCCGCGTTCGTTGTACAGTTCAGAAAACTCGATCTAGATAACTATTTCGGCCTTCACGCCGGGGTAGGGCCGAATCAACCGGGGGGAAACTCGGATGATTACCAACGTGCCGTACACTACATCGGGCGGGACGACCCAAAAAGAGACCTCTATCTCAATGCAAACAGAATCTGGATAGCTTTGAGGGAGGAATATGGAGGCTTCCGTTCCAGTCGACTGTCGGCAGACGTAAGAGTTGTGAAAATTGGTGCAGGTAATTGGTATACGTTTTCTGACAATTTGTTGACATATATTTTACATGATCTGTTCAAAATCTACCTATCACGTCCGAAATAGGTTTTATGGTGATTATGGTGTTCTAAAAACTGCACACTCAGTTACAAGCAATGTTTTAGTCGGATTTGTGGCAGCTTGTTTTTTATTTTTTTAAACAGTGCTCGGAGTAGTTGAATTTTTCCAAAGTTTCCACTTGTATTTCATACCTGAACATTTCTTACGCGCGCATAGTTGTGTCGTTTACTTTCACTTCGGAAACTTATGACTACAATACAATAAAAAACAATACATAATTTTTTCCCTATGTGAATGACATTTTGAGACGTCGGTTTTCCATATGTGGGAAATTTGTTGTATTATTAGAATTAATAGGATCATGTTATTAGCAATTGTCCAACACCGCCAAAATTGGGTCACTGAACATCAGATCAATTGTTATTCATAACAAAAATTCACCACCTTCTCGGTCCTTCCGATTATTACATAATGTAATGTAATATAATAAGTAGTGTCGCTGAAATTTCAGCAGTAATCGAGTTTAGGAAACTCAATGGCAATGCCCGTCCAATTAGATTTAAATTCAGTGGTCACTTTCATGCCGGGGTTACTGATCAGGAATAGCCTGTGATTTACGATTGATCATTTCTCAATATTCCAGTTGGTGTGATCAGTATGTTTAGCCGCAGCATCGGCAGTGACAGACCGAATAGGTCTACGGTAAATGCTTTTATATGCAGAGCCCAGCAGGCGGTTATATTCGCCCAAGGAGACATTCAACAACCGCCAGATCAACGACTGTTCCCATTCAATCTCGTGTGATAGGGGTTTTGAATACAAGAAGTGGTGACAGTTTGCATTCTGCGAAAGTCGTGCGTAAAATTACACGCATTAGTACTGAGCACTGATCGTAGGGTAACTCACTATCCGTATGCATGTGGCCTATGTTGAACCTCAGTCTGGTATTCTAGTGCAGATGTCGTCTGCGGCAAAACACCATAAATGGCGAATTCGTGCGAGTACAAGCATGCATGAATGAGCTGTAGTAGGTTCGCAGAGATAGAGACAAGTTTCGTAACAGCAAAAATAATCCAAAATGAGAAGGAACGAACACTTAGTTGACGAATTACCATGTGTAGGATGCGGCGATAATACTGCATCACTGATAACTGATTCTATGGAATATATTCCTAATTAAGCATTTTAATGACCGTATTCATGTATTGCTAGATATTTATGACCTTTTTTATATTATTATATGATCTGATTCCTTCTGAACTATCTCTCGCAAAATTATGATACTTAATTTCATGCCTTACACCATACCCACATCTACGGATTTCCGGCCTGAATGTTCACGCATCCGCGGCGTGTTCCTACATGAGCAAGCGACGTGTATCATTTAACGTGCAGTTACCTAGTCTCACTAAGATGAATATATATTCGCGGCTGAAATGAAACCTCACAAGAGCTTCGTCACCGACGTTTACTCCTGAGAATCATGTCGATTCTAATTGACTGCAGATCACAAATTTAACAATTCCGCATGTCATTAACATCACCCACCTCATGAACGGGACAGTATTTTTCCAGAAATAATGGTTATAAGCTATAAATGGACCCCGACATCGTTGTAAATGAATCAGGCAATCAGTGGTAGTCTCCCGCATGATTATTCAATAATATGCAGTAAATAGACCCCACCATCGTTGTAAATGAATCGGGCAATCAGTGGTAGTCTCCCGCATGATTATTCATTAATATGCAGTAAATAGACCCCACCATCGTTGTAAATGAATCAGGCAATCAGTGGTAGTCTCCTGCATGAATATTCATTAATATACAATAGACCCCACCATCGTTGTGAATTAATCAGGCAATCACTGGTAGTCTCCCGCATGATTATTCATGCATTTATTACAATCATGACACCAAGATATATTCTCGCGTCATTTCAATGAGCAAAAATAATATATTTCAGAGTTAAATCTCCTTCTCCTTGACGCTCCTGCGAAAAATGGAGACTGTTTGTGACTTTATTGGCCTTCATTGAATGCTTCTCTCATTGGCAGAGCTACTATGGTGCGACAATGGAGATCATATTTTGGTGAGCGATCAGATCTGTGATGGCATCTGGACCTGTAGCGACGGTCAAGACGAGGAGCAATGCCAAGGTAATATGAATCATGGAATGAAGATGAGGATAAATAACGGCACGCTACAGTGAAAGAAATTCCGATACAAATTAGTTGCTCTTATTGAAAATGTATTCGTTGAATCGGTGATTAGGATGTTTTCACTTTGTTTTCAAATTAGCATATTGTGGAGAATCGGGACTGATCTCCATAAACATTTCCACATAAGAGTATCGATTTTGTACTTAAAACGAAAAATCGAAATATCAAAATGTTCGAGTATATATAAAAGGCAAATAAATTACGCCTAACCCCAGATCCTAGACCAAGCAATGGTCCCTTTTATTCCATTTTCTCCTCTAGAAATAATTCATATCGACGGAGAGCCACAGTCGATCTCTTACCAAGCATATGAGCCCTCTAGTGAGGTGATAGTTTGGTGGTTCAGCTTCCCAGATGGTTACGGTGGGAAGGTACAATGTCATGACTTTCTGGTCGCCGGCAATTCTAAATTATACATCGGTGTTGGGGACCGGATTCTCCAGGAGAATGCTACAATCACCACAATCGGTCAGGACTATCACAACGTTGTCGTCCAGGTTCCATCTGAAAGGATATGGATTGCTCTTCGGCGATCGGCTATCAACTACGACTACTACGACTCCGATTACAGTGGTGGGAACGATATTCGCATTGTATGTAATATATCTGCGACTGCGTCCACAACGGGTTAGTACTAATTCGTTTATACGAAATCAACTCCGGTATTAATCGGTATCATGGTCGGAATGTATCAAATTTTATCTCTGGAGGAGGAAAAATGCACCAACGAATAGAACTGCATTGTATAGATGCTGATCCCACGGTGAGAGGTAACACGTTCCTTGTGTTATATAATTACTGTCATAGTGTACGAAACCCACTTGAAGACTGATTCACATTTCGTTTGCAACGGCAATGAAATCCTCCCCTGTGACATAACTACAATCCACCAGACTGTTATCTTACTGCCTTTCCACCTGCAGCTGAACAAAAGTAGAAGAACATACCGGATAATTGAGAGGAAGGGTTTAATTGAATACATATCATACCATGGATAAAATACATTATTGTATGATTTATTATATCACAAAAGACGAGTGGGGAAGATGACCGCAGATCAATTAAATCACAACATATTATTTATTTTCGATCCTTTGACCCCTCCCCAGTTCAGTCACTGCCGTTGAGCCTCCACTGAAAAATACATTCCTACGCCAGTGGAGTATATTAGTGTAAGAATAACACCACCATACGGACGCTAGGAGGCACCATTTTGCAATCTATCAAGTGTTAATAAGAAAAAAACACCAAGACCCCTCCTAAGACACCTCCTCCGTATCAGTAGGAGGATTCCGAATTCTGCATCCCACCCACATCACAATCTCCACCACGATCCCCACCACTGCCGAAAAAATGCGAAGTACACACAGTGAACTTCAAGCGTCAGGGCTACTGTATTGCCTTGGTTGTGGACCACCATAGTAATACAGCTAGGCTACGGTACTTCAGCGCAGTGAGGACCAGTCGATTTATTGCTTTGTGATTGTTCCAGAAGGTCGAATCCTATTGCCCTTAGCTTTATTGCTTTGTTCTGAATTCGGAATTCGTAATATGCAGACTGGGGTTCCTTACGTATGAAACTGGTACCGAGGCCGACTGTGGTTACTGATTTGAACACGAGACGGTTTCTAAAGGACTGAAAATCAGTCACTGTCGGCTTCCACAGCCAAAGGACAGATACAACTGGAAGTGTGTTCTATAACAAGCTTCCCTGCAACTCATCAATGTTCGAATCGGAAACTGTCGGAAAGCGAACCAAGAATCAAAATGTCCTTGCATATCTGAGTATGTCACATGACTGCACAAAACTGAGTCAATCCATGTCTTCTTGTCAACAAGAAAAGTTCGCGAAAGACAGCAGTTGCGAACAAGGTACCAGTCTGGGCCCTAAAATCAAGACAAGAGAATCTCCTACGATCCGTCCGTCCCATGAAATGAACTTTTGTTGAAAGCCTGAACAGATTTCCTCCTCAAAACTTTCCCTGGGCCTTGAAGCATTCTTCAGACCACGTGATTTTTTTTTTGGCTGCCGGATGACATGTTGAGCATTTTGGGGGAAAAACAACAAAATATAATTGCTAATGGCTCCATAGCCAACGAATTGGTCCAAATCTTTTACAAACCCCTTACGCTTTATCGCTTCTACTTCCTGCACAAATTTACCAGGAAGCAATTCTTGGGAGAACCGTTATCTTGGCAAGTGTTACATCCACAAATGGATTTTCAGAAATCGTAGCCTGCTAATTATTCCTCACATGTTCAGAACTTTCTTCGTATGTGATGATACCACGACGGAAAAACATTCTGGACAAGTCGTTCTTGCCACCGGCCATTACTTATGAGTAAGGTATTTTTGCTTGTACCTCAGCCCTTCACGAGATTTGCCCTATGAAAAAAGATTGACGCGTCATGGTCTGACTTCAATGGAGCTACGACGAATTTGTGGTGATTTGATTCAGGTATTCGAAGTTGTGTGCATGGCGTCGATTACCTTTCTCATGTATGGTCTCTTCCATTGCTGTTTTGGATTCCTTGACGAGTCAAGAAATCTATGCAGTCATGACGTGTGTGTGTGACGCCTAGCCTGGTAAACGATTAAAGCAAATCCCGCTTGGATGGATTAAGTTCACTTTGTATATTTGGTGTGTGTCCCCATATTGAGTACAGTACATGAATCCTATTTATTTGGGGTCATGTCAAGGTCATCCTGATTGGCTTTCAAGAGAGGTCAAAGTTGGGAAATCTTGTTAACACGTCCAAAATGCCAATTTCGATCAAGTTGCAATTCGGTATGCCGCTTTCTTGTGAGAAGTACAGGAACCGTATTGTTTTTGGTGTTATTCGGAGGCAGATGGGGAAAAAAATTTTATTTTGGAATTGTGAAAATTGATAATTTGGCAAATTTCAACTCGTTAACACGATAACTTAACCCCACTTTGAAGGAATCAAGTTCCTACTTGGTATCTGGGTTCCCCATGATGGACATGTTTGGGGTCAGGTCAGAGGTCGTCTGAGGTCAATCAGGGTTCAAAGGGTGAAACCTCGCTACATGATAAGTCCAAATGGTTGATCACTCTGAAAAGTTGTATTTTGTTGTGTAGCTTTTTCATGGGAACTACAAGAACCCCATGTTTTTGGGTTTAGTCAGGGTGAATTTTGGTTCAAAAATGAAAATTTGTGAATTAATCGATATTTGCCCAGTTTTGGCTTGTAAACATGGCTAACGCAACTTACCTGGCTGGATGAGGCCCATACTGGTATGGTAGCATTGCGTACATGAACCCTGGTTTTGGGGTCAGGTCAGAGTCATTGAAGGGACACCAGAGGTCAAAGCTGAAATTTTAAAATTCAGGTTGCAGCTTCTATCAAGAGTATAGGAACTCCATTGGTTGGTTGGGATGATAAATGGGAAATTTGTCGGATGTTTTGTTGCCAATTAGGAGCTGGTGCATCTCCCAATTTTCCTTGGGTCTAGCTATAGGTTGTCAGAAAAGAGTCAGGAATCACTAAGCATTGTGGCGTCTGGTATAATAACATTGCTGTATGTAGTTAGAATCATGTGTTCAATTTTGGTTAAACTTCGTCTATGAAAACGCTGTTGAGCATTCTTATGGAAAGGGTTTCATATCAACTGTCAGTATATTGTTATATTATAATTTATTTCGACTTTCTTCCCGACCTTCTTGGAATTTGTAATTGCCCACACTAATAGGAACGTTTGCAGAAGCAGACACTCGGGAAGAGTGGTTGATAAATATAATCTGGATACCACCAAAACTGCCCCCCCCCTTCCCACACCACCCCACTTCCTCTGGCCAACGTCGTTCGTGAGCATCGTCCCATTCTATACAGTCAATACTCACTGATAGTTGTGTTTATTGAGGCCTCAGTCGTTGTGCATATACCTTAAACTGAAAAACGGTTACCAACCTGTTCAAAAGTTTCAAGGTCTTCAACCATCAGACCAGAACATTGACCGTCCTATTGGGGAAAACCAGACAATACCCCCGAGAATGAGAATGACTAAACACTGATCAGCCACATTGAATGAAGACTTTCAAAGGTGATTTCTTGCCCAGAGTAATGAAAATCGTGCTGGAGCCAATGAACTAGGCATCATTTCGAAATGTTTCTTAGGATGATCATTACCAGCTTGAGTTCAAACGGATTAAAATGCTTTACTGTTCCAATGTTTCAGCTTTTTCTTGCATCAGTTTTATTCATAGGTATTGGAGGAGGTACGACAAAACACTCAGCGTCTCTGTTAGTAATACCCAAAACTTTCAGTACATTGGATTAACTCGCGAACTCCCATGGATGTATGGAGTCTTCAATAAGTCTTGACCAACTGGAGGGCTGCACACATCAAGATCGGAGGCCTGATTTAGACACAGACATAAACCGGAGGTGATGTGCCCGGGCTGTCAACTTGCCATCACCTGTGCTATCAGGGTCGAGTCTGGATATCATTAAGCAGAGTGGGCATAATGACAGCAAAGAGGAGGTAATGGGTTCATCACAGTCAAAAGCAGTGAATACGACGGGTGAGTTTAATGCATGCAGTGAATTATGATAACCCCTCAGATTATCTAGAATTATCAATATGGGAAACTCTTCGGGAAAGACAGAGTATATGGATCAAAATAACAATAAGAACTTCCTGAAGAGTTTCCCATATTATAATTCGCGATAACTGCTATGACGCCTATCCGGAAAACGGTTTAGGTATCGCCAGCACCTGATTTATGAGCCACCCGATTCCACAAATTTGTTGTAACTCTCTCCTGCCACCATCTCTAATGAGGCTACATCTTGTCGAGGGACCTGGGGGAATTTCCCCAAAATCGTAAAGCGGAATCGACAACCAAAAACTGTTATGGACCTTGAGCGTTTTTGTTCAAGACGCCCCGGCTACGTTGAATTTCTTGCTGAAAAAAGAAAAGAGGTAATTATAGGCCCGCATCCGGCTTTGATATGCTGACAAATTTGAAGGCCAACGCACTTGGAACCCTCCAAAAAGACCACTGTGCCGCGGGTTGTTGTTGAAATGAAAGCATACATCTCAGCCATCAAAAGGGGGATGGCGAAAACACATCCCGAGCAAACAAATTCACCAACTCCACAGTAAAGCCCTCCAGCTGAGACGCATTTGCTCATTCAAAAGTGGATTTTATTTCACGGCAGCCTAAGGCATGCCAATTCTTCACCGTTAGGAATGCCTCAAATCTGTTGTTTCCTGACCCCCTGTTACTGTATTGACCCGACACACACCCTCGAGACATTCTAGTCACAGCTAGAAAAGTTCGTGAAAACCTGTGAAATGATTAACCCCACAACTTCCTTCGAAAGTCTCCAGACATAAAAGGGTCTACAACATCTGACATACCATTGTGTCTCTCTGAAAACCTGATCTACCCAATCTACTGTCGACATTGCGAATACATACAACTCGAGGAACCAAAAACACCCCGAGAATGAGCACTCTATTGGAAACCTGAGAGTGATGACGCCCCCCCTGAAACCACAGCACCCTTCTGCCTAAACTCAGAAACTACTTGTCACCCCAAATATTGGCCCTATTGTTCGGGGTTCATCCTCTTGTCAGTCTAATCTTGTCCTTCTAAATTACCTCCGATCAATTTACTAGTTGTAACTGGCTTCTGCCGCAATCCAGAATGATCGACTGCCGGACTTTCTCATCTACTCCCGACGATCAATCGGTGTTTATTAGGGCGCCTCATTATGGATTTGTCGGATCATGGCAGCCAGTCACCACTACAATTCACACCTTGGCATTCTGTTCAAGTTTCATTACATCACAGTGCTTGAAATGCCCGAACACTGGACCGTCCGAATCGGCCGGTCAGTCTTGCTCTTTAAAATAAGCTGAGATCAGGTCAGTAATGGTTTCATCATCATCAAGGCCACACTGATTCCGGGACTCAACCTAGAAAGGTTGAAAATTTTATCTCATACATATCCATGAACCGTTTTTTTATTTTTCACTCTCTGAAGCACATTCAATTCTGTGATTAGGGGAAGACTTTACCTGAATCATGTAAATTTTGCCTACATTCGTTTTACCAAAGGAAACAGATTAGTTTCAACATCCTGTAAGCTGCTAATTGGTTCCAAACAAAAACTACTCCCACTCCCTGATTTCGGACTGCCGATACGCCTAATACATATTTGAGCAAACCAACCGATTATGCTGGCTAAACACGAGCATTTCAATCCTGTTATAATTGATGTTGCATCTGATAATAGTCTTGAAAATATGGTGATTGACATTTAAAAGTTGTAATTAAAAAATAATTGTGTTACTTTCCCTAACGTATTAACAGGCACAAAGTGAATGTTGCTTGCAGAGGCGATTTTTCCCACCAACCAGCGTCGTGACCAATGCTCTCCCTTTTCTATACAGGTTGGGCACAAATTGTCTTCCTACTCGTGTTTTAAATTGAGCATGATCCTCAAGTGTGTTGAAGAAAAGTAATTGCCACGTTCGAAATTATTCTGACGTGGCTGATTTGTTAATAAATATATTTTGAGTCTCTATTATACATAGACGAACAAAGTTACGGCCCGGTCCCAGAGACCGATAAAAATGCCTTGCCCTTGCTGCAATGGCGCGCGAACTAAATTAGGCCGTAGTATACTGTTTCTGGGATCATACTATTACTACGGCCAGTGGGGTTGCACTCTCAATGTTTGGTTCGATTCGTGGTGGCGCGACCGTCAGTAACGTCAGCACGGTTAGGGTTGTGGGCCACAGCCGCCGGAACGAAGATACAAAGTCAAGCTGCTGCAAACTGACAGCAGTTGCACTATAAATTCGGCCAGGGACCTGACCGTTCAATGTTTTGTGATTATTTGAACGAAAACACTACCTAAAATCGCCGTTGATAAGAATGCAACGTCTCATGTGCCTTAAAATTGGTGCCCGTACAAACCGTTGAAGGCCAAATTTTCTCCCCGTCAGAGAAAGTCATGAAAACGTCCCTCCGCTCAAGCCCGGGGCAGCTGTAATGTCAACCGGCTTTACTCATGTCCCAGACAGATTCAAGGGCGTACTGCCGTGGGGCCAGATTGGAAGAAATGTCATTGATGTAACCGATTGTATTGAAGGAGTTCCAATGAAAAATCTCGAGCACTTCGGAGTCCCCCTTTACCATGAATACATCTGCATAGACGGGGGGGGCAATCTTGGTCCTCATGGCAGTGCCTCTGGACATATCTGCCATAGAGGCTGGGAAGTAATTTTTCAGAGACATGTCTATGGGCAATCGCCCCACCATTAAATTTACATGTGAAGCGTCCAGCCATTACCATAACCCCTCTGTTAAGGTACGTTATTCTCTGGATACTCATACCCTCCCTCAGTCTACTATACGGCACTGTGACCATCATACCATATATACCCACATATGACAATATAGAAACCACTAAATTCCGCTACAGCTACCAAGTTACGAGACATATTGACCCCGTTTCTTAGGTAATTTCGTCTCTTTTGTTAAGACCGTTAGGGTGTGCATTGTGCGTAATTGCGCTGTCCAGTAGATTTCACGGGTGAGGAGTTTCTTATCGATTTCAGCGTTGTTCATGATGTGTTCGATAGCAAGGGACGAAAAATCGGACAATTCATGACAGTTTTTGGGTAAAATGTGTTGCCACTTCACAGTCTGTATTAGGTAGCATTTGTGACTTGTGATTGCGAAATTGCACTTTGAACTTTGGAGGTAGATCCGACATACTGGTCATTGCATCTTTCTATGAATTCGGATGACAAGTAGGTGCGCCTAACTATGTAACTTGTTTTCATACGCGAACAGATCTTCATGAGTGTACCGGATCGATACTTGTCTTCAACAAGACCTTCGTCTGTGATGGTCAGCCTAGCTGTCCATATAGCGACGACGAGATTGATTGTGGTGAGTTGCCACGTCGGGCGTGCCTTTATATTATTCTCCTCCGTTTGTTTGTTTGTTTGTTTGTTTGTTTGTGGTTTTTGGAATGATACTCGCTCGCGGGAACATAACTATCCTGTATGAAGTATTACCGTCAAGTGCTAAGTGAGTCATTCGACACGTTCGTTGTTCTCGTTAAGCGACATACCTAACATCAGGAATAAGAACTGTCAGCGACTTTTAGCCTTCTTGGAATGTCCAAATTTCTCACGACTTCTCACAGTAAAGAAAAAGAACCTTCCAATTTGAGGACACACCCAAAACCAAGGGTAACATTACTCCGTACGCTGGCAGACGGGTACATTAATAATATTGCAATAATATAGTATGTCTACTTGAAAAACAGTAACATTTCTCCCAGTTTAGTCACCACAACCATATTTTACTTAGCTGAACTGCTAGGGGTTGTAGTGCAGACGACATTTGCAATCCAAATGCATCATCGACCATTCTCTTGGGTTGTCGTCGTGCTGTTATTTGCAACTGGGCACGAAGGTAGCGTTGAAACCACTTCGTCTTCTTCGTTGGTTCAATTTGGATCCATTTACTTCATTGATAACATTCATTGCATATCCATGAAATAGCAGCATTAATCCTGTGAGCATTAGTATCATGCACGTTATCTGGTATGCGACTACATTACCTAATTATTGTAGAGGCTCCACACTACACTGAAACATGTTGGCTATTTGCTTTAAACAAAATCTCCGCTCTTCGTCATGGTTTTGGCGTAATATGGCCGTGCAATAAATGGAATGTTACAACAACTATATTCAGTAAATCATACTTCTATTCCAAACTGCCCCTAAACTCCGAGGAACATAGCATCGGTAGACTTAGGACCTAACTGCCCAATGGGAACAAACAAAAGTTGCAAAGATTGTCGTGTTTTTTCCAACCGACGTTAACATAGGCTTTGATTCCCAGACATTCACAATGCACGGCTTACGCGTACCTTTGGAGTTCGGTATGAGTGGGGTGCATCAGAGAAAAAACGCAACCAACGTTTATCAGGCTGGGCTAGTTAAACTAAAATTACTCAGAATTAGGAAACTATCGAACATGGTTGGGATTCGCAGGCATCATCCCCAAAGAGTCAGGCTGAATCAGGACGCCCACAAACCACAAAGGTCAACTCATGCTCAGGTAAACTAAGTTGTCTGCCACCACCAACTCGTGCACACTTTTTCTCTTTTTTTTTGCTTACCGTACCAAGCAAGGAACTGCAGCAAGGAACTCTCAGCAATTCTACATATATATCATAACGATATTGATTCGCTTTCGGAAATCCGGAGGACTATCCAAAGACTGTAAGACACTGAACAGAGTCTACGCCCTCTGTAGTCATTGCAGTACTGAGCATCAATGTTTCAATTCCAGTCACAACAGCAGGATCAATGAGCACTCTCTCCAAGTCAGTTAGGGATGGGCTGACACCATTTGCCGATTAGGGACTCAGCATTGTCTGTTCATTATTTCAGCTCACTTTTGAGGTATTTGAGGAATTTTCCGACGTGACAGGGTAACGATGCTACGACAGACTCTAAAGAGCAATATCCGGCTATTTGCAACAATACCAAAAATACTGATATGGGTTCATGATAATTGTTCCAAAAAAATATTGTAAGTAGTCACTGTTCCTAAAGTGAGATCCTACATTATACTCCGCTTACAACCAAATAACATATCTCAAACTCACATCAACTTTGTAGTATAATGTCGCGGAATTATCGGTGCTCTCGGGCCCTCAGGAAATTCAATCATGGGGTTCATGCGATAATATAATCGATAGAAACCATCGAAAGTCGAGGATTGGTGTATTGCCTGCTTCTGTTACTGGACATGAACACATGACGTAGGTAAGTCAATCAAATGATTTCCTAATCCGTCATGTACCTAGTTTGAGATATTACCTCATAGTTGTGCTGTAAATGCTTTGGTTTGGTTTGGTTAGCTTTTATGGCCACTGCTGTGTGCACTTGATTTCCTCCTAATCATACGGAACATTACTGCCAACTCACCCTAAAATCAAATTCTGGAAGTGTTTCCTAAGTTGCATTTGCTTTCGTAAATATTGACATCGATACAGTACCCAGCAATAATATAGAGATGTGTGAATCCCCTACTAAAACGGCATCTGCACTTGCGTGTACAGGCGCGCTTATCAGCAGACGATTCTATTTCACCGAGTCCTGTTGGTGCGGTATCCGCCGAGTGAGCTGCGCCCGCAGGGAAAATTCTGGGAAAATTCGCAGGTACTTCAGGAGAGTGAGGTCCTGAGTAATCCTAGTGCTTGCCCGGAGGAGGCCGGGTAAGCGAGAAGCGACCGTGAGGACTGATGGGAGTGAGTGAGTGAGCGAGCAAATTTGAGAGTGAGTGACAATGGTGTTTCGAATACAAATATACCGGTAATATATGTTCTGTGGATTAGGTTGTTGATACAATGGCAATGCATTACTTCAACAGTGTATTGAGTAATCATCTGAGCTTCTAATTTACGTTTGAATGTAGCAAGGGTCATTGCCATTCTGATTTCATCAGGAACATCTCTCCACGTTTTGAAACAGTGTATATAGCAGCTTGCTCTATGGTGAACGATGTTATCAGGTCATGGCAAAATGACGTCTTGCAAATTGAGAGGTCATCATGGAATATCGCGATTAATTAAAACACACATTATGAAAATGTGTATGTCACAAACTTCGAAGTACCCGGTAAGATGTAAGAATTAGGGAACGGCGATGTACGAAAGAGATCCTTCACAAGATTCTTTTCTGCAACGACTGTAATGGTATCAGTAGGGGAGGTTCAGTTATGCTATTGATCTCAACACCAATACGCACTTTTAAGCGGTAAAGAGTGAGGAGTAATAGTTGTGTGGCTATGTCGGAGGGAATGCATGTTCCTAGAGGACAGTGGGATTTCCCTCTAGACTTCATTCAGATTCTTGCAAATATCACCGATATATTGTCTGGTAGAGTGGGTTAAAAACAATAAGAAGACCGAGGTATTTAGCAGAGTTTGTCTTACAAATGACATTACCATTCAGGGATGAAGAATCAGGGCAGTCATGTGGAGCATCGTTAGTGTGGAAGATAGGAAAGTTCGTTTTCCCGAGATGTGAAGGTCAGGTGATTGGATAAAACCAACACTTCAGTTGGTTAAGCAAGTCATGGACTTCGCGAATGAGGAGTTGCAGTTCTGAGTTCATTTACATATATAAGAAACCAGAATGGATCAAAGGTTGTTTTTACTAGGCACGCGAATGTGAGAATTACGCGACAAAGAATATTTTTCGCTCTTGTGTTATTCCTATGGGTCTGTTCATTAGGCACGCGAATGGGCGAATGTAGCGAACCGTGCGATTTTTTTGTCGCATGTCGCGACAAAAACCGAATTATCGAGTGGCAATTCAAATCGCCTGACGCGCGCGACAGCCCGCGATTATGACCAATATGGAACGCCGAATGGGATACCGCTCTTCTTTATACTGAGAATTTCAGTATATTGCTGCAAAATAGGCCATATCGTATCAACATACATCGCAATTTCCTTTATAATGTCGCTGCTTAAAAATAGGCCTACATAGTATATTGATTATTCTAAACCGTGCCATACGCTTCGAAAATAGACGAGCATGATGAGATGTTGAAGAGTTGATAACCTGTGTCGTGGGAATTTTTCCCCAAGGTCTCGGGAATCTTCCGCACTCGGTTTGGATAGATCTACTCGGGAATCGACCAACCCAGGAATATTTCTAGCCTTCTTTTGACCCACCCAGCATGAAAAACTAAACACTGAAAACTTCTTCCCCCGGAACATGTCATGTGTGTCTAGCACAACCCATGTCACTCGTACTCATGCATACTCACTAGAAGCAAAAGAGTGAATTCACCCCATGAAGTTAGTCACTCCGCACACCTCGAATGTAGAGTGTAATTCCACTCCAATAGAGTGAAGTATCACTCTATAATGGGCCGGAGATTCCACTCTAATAGAGTGAAATGCGCTCTGAAAAGAAGTGATGATCACCGTATCGGGTCTCTTTGGAAACATTGGAGTGGTCATTCAGCACACTTCGAATTCCCACTCCTAGATGAGTGAAGTATGCTCCATAATGTTCTACAATGGAGTAAAATGGAGTGATGTTCACACCGCACACTTAATGAGAGTGAACATTGACTCTTTTGTTTTTAGAGTGTGTCGCTCATTTCTTTGGAAATTCTCTAAAGGACATACATGCTCAAAGCCCTGAAGTCCTATAGGCCATAGCCTGCAGCTGTTGCCGTCAATTGGGTGAACTGCGTCTTCTCTGTTTCTTCTTCAATAAGGAAGGTCTATCCTGTGGCAATAATGACATCTTGCCTAAATTATTGTGCTTCACGAGCGCCGTGTTTCTTGTCCGTTCTCGCGTTGAATAGCCGCTCTTCTAGTCCGTGTTCCCCCGCGAAATTTATTTCGCGAGTCGCGATTCGCGTGCCTAGGAAATACCCGCGCGACACGCGAGTACGGGACATGCGATTCGTCCTTTCTGGGAAATCACCTGTCGTTTCGCCTAAACGCCTATTCGCGCATTCGCGGCCTAGAAAAAGCAGCTCAAACGATCATTGGGCCACACATGACATCACATCTATAATAGCGGGTATTATTTAAATACATTACTCGCTTCCTGTTGATAAATAAACACAAATGGATCTAGCGCATTCCCACGTGTACCATACTAGTATAGCTTCTCGAGCAAAATGCGATGGTTAACAGTTATCAAAACCCTTTTTAGATCAACATATAAACACAGGACATATTGACCGTTATCAAGGAGTACGAACGTAATTGACGGTCCCAAGAAGCGCACGGCTGTGCTATGGCCTCTTCTGAAGTCGAACTGATGTTATTGTTTGTTACCTAGGAATGGGCGCATGCGTTTTTATGTGGTCTCCTCCAAAAGCTTAAATTAATACACGGGGAAAGGCAAATCGGAAAATAGTTTCAAGGGAGACTTGCGCTCGTCCTTATAGATAGAGATAACTTTTGCAACTATGAGATGTCGGGATACACACGGTGGTAAGAACAAGAATAAACAATAAACAGAGGAATTTAGAAGATGATTTAGAAATTTATGTCCAGGCTTTGAGAGGAATGCTTTCCATACCAGTTGACTTCAGTAAGTGTCAGTAAGTGTGGAATTATCGTACATCGTTGTTTTAAACTCGATTAGGAGAGGTACCTCCCTTTATCTTAGAACAGCACCAATGTTGCGGGCGGAATGCTGTCTCTCATAAATAATACGCTCGTAGTAGGTAGATTCAGAATCAGTGATGGCCTTATTTTAAAACAGTCCTGTAATGTTTCATGCGCTCTTTCCTATCGCTGGTGGATTTTTAGATGGATTAACGTAACACGATATTCTATCGGCGAATGGGGGATTTTAGGCCTGGGGTTATCCAGGAGTTATCTTTTTGCATAAAAGCAGTCATCAGGATTGGTCATATACGAATAAAGTTCAGAAGGCAAGTTGGATTATCAGCATAAAAATCTTCCGCATTGTACCTATGAGAAAAGTCGAAAGTTTCAACTTCACAGACGAATTTGGTAAAATTTTCCAGTATTATAGTTACGTCCAACCGGCTGATCTACAGGACATTATTACCAATTGTTTTTGACACTACAAAAATTTGGTACGTTCACTGATATCCAATGCGAAACATTGATTTTGCAGTGATTATTGGAAACAGAAACAGGATGATGAACAGCGTGGGCGAATGATCTGTGAGTCTAGTGAGAATAGTTATGATAGGGAAAAATAGTTACAATTCATTAGATCCAAGTGATTTCCCACGATATTCAGGTCCCCGTCAAAGATACACATGTCACGGGGGAGTGGTGGGTGATAATGCGATTTCGAAGAGCGTCAGTGAACTGTTTGATGGCCCTCTTTGGGTTGGGTGTCAGTAGCAAGCAATAAAACAATGGAGCACTTGTTGCCGACACGGACGTAAGCCGTAAATCGTTGACCTGACATTGTCGACAGTTACAACCCAGGCTACTCGCAGTGACATTCTGCAGAACATTGACTTTAGTGATACCAACGCCACGACATTTGGTCTGTATAATTTTGTATAATTCGGAAATGATTCAGTGAGCAATCGAGTAAAATATTATTAACGACTGCAAGTGACAACGACCTTTTTCCGATAGCATACTAACGTCAGATGCTTATATGAAACTTTCACGAAATGCAGTTAGTTCGTGTAATTATATGCTTCGGTAAACTCTTGTTAAGATGAAACACAGAAGAAAGTCGTTAATCGCTACTCAAAGGTCATATTGCCAATAATGTGATCTGTGTGCAACTCCCCTTGTCACCATTGGTAGATGCCTACTAAATGTACATATTCTCATTAGGAATAGAACTGAATACAGTTGCAAGACAGTAATGCAACTACTCAACTCAGTCTCAGTTTTGATAATTCCTTGACAGAAATCCGCGAGGATAACATGGTGGCCATTCAGTCATCGAATACCCGGACTACAATCCCCAACATCTTCCGTCTGCAGAGGTGGGAGATTTATACAACAAGAGAAGATGCCGCCATTATCGTAGATTTTCAGAGACTACACCTACACCGCCCGAATACGATCCTTGTGGGGGTAGGTCCAATCGCGCTAGGAGACGTCTAGTGCGTTATCCACCTAACCTGATATTCTGTGGTCAAATGGACCCCATCGAAGATCTCTACCTGGAATCTAACAGGATATGGATGGCGTTGGATACAACAACTGGAGGACTTAAGTTCAATAGACTCGCAGCTATGCTGAGAGTTGTTGGAAAAGATGAAGGTGCGTATGCCAATGTTTCGTAACTTGGTTATATCCCAGTTATGTTCTTTGAACAGTACTCTCAAACGAGTCCGGACATATCTCGTATAGAGGTGCAATCCGACTATCCCAGGCGAGATGAGTGAATTGAGACATGGAACAAGTCGTAGTCTATACATGTCAAGAAAAATATGTTATATATATTATATACATCTGTTAATTATATATTTTTACATATATTCTACATTATATTCTCATGGGAATCGTTTGAGAATGTAAAAAAGAGACCTTGTTTTATGAGAAGTTGCTTGTCTTTGCAACAGATGTGTTGATGTGCGCGGATGGCCGAAATATAGCTGCCAGTGATCATTTTGCGACACCATCTGGGATTGCGGAGATGGCGAAGACGAGGTGGGCTGTGCAGGTGATTTTTCAGTCAATACATGTACCCTTTTTTGGGCGAATTGCGGAAATCGTCATAGCGTTTCGCTAATTTAGATACGAAAGCATTTTTAAACTGTTAAATATGCAAACAAGAGGAATAGCAAAATCATCGGACAAGGACCGGGCACCCTATGGTGCTTTCTTGGTATTCTGTGCGATATTCGACTGCCTCAGGGACTGAATCTGGAGACTCTGTGCCGACATTGTAACCAGAACCGAGGTAGTTTTCTTGTCGTAAACGTAATGCACAAATAAAATGCATGCTAATCCATATGTTATAACTGCACTGGCACATTAGCAGTCGAGAAAAGTCGAGAACGAACAGAGCAATAGGAACAAGTAAGAGTTTGATCAGACAGACAAAGGCTACAATATATACTACTAGAATAATATATAAAATAATATGGAATATATACTTTGTTATTTCGGGAATTTGATTTCTGGATTGGGGGCGGTTGTATAAGTTGTTAATTTAGGTCAGGGCTGTCCACCCTTTTGCAGAGAAGGGCCACATGGAATAATATTATGGGGGAGGGGGCCGTATGGACATGTTTTTTATATTTCGTTCGATGAAACGATGACTACAGGCAGAGCGCACTGATTCATTTTCCTTCCCCATAAAGCCGCGTTTCCATGCACGCGGGCGGGCGGACACGCGGACAACGCGAGTGACCCGTGTTCCCATGCACGCGGTCGGGCTGGCGGGCGGAGCGTTTCCCTCGAAATCACGCACCTCTTCCCAATAAAAAATATGCGCTATATAAGAACCGTGTAGCCTACTATTATTTTTGTTATATTTTTATTATTATTATTATTACATTATTATTATTAGTATTTATCAAACACCGGACGCATAGCCTGCTAGTGTTTGAACCTAAACACCGGTGTTTAGTTTCTTAGAACCATTGTTCTAAATGTCAACGATAGCGCCTAAATAAAATAATTATTAATACAATTAACTTCACAATTGCCAGGTTTTGGAGATTTAATTAGCATAACTTGACACGTCAATGGTTTAACATGCGAATATGTGTTCCAAATGTCTCCGGCCGTTAGAAATGGGATAAGTTGTATATATTCTCATTTCGAGTGTTGAAACAGTTAGGAGTGTGCTTGGAACATGATTTGAACATAACTTTGTTCTCTACTCTGCACTATCGGGCTACAAGCCAATAAGATTGCAGGGAAATCCCCGGAAATCGATTACGAAATACCACGCGGGCACGCTGCCGGGCGGAAAAAAAATCGCTACTTAAATCTCCAAAACCTGCAATTGTGAAGTTAATTGTATTAATTAATTATTTCTTATTTTAGGCGCTATCGTTGACATTTAGAACAATGGTTCTAAGAAACTAAACACCGGTGTTTAGGTTTAAACCAGGGTTGTCCAACCTACGGCCCGCGGGCCAAATCTGGCCCGCCCACGGTTGCGTGTGGCCTCAATAGATGCTCAACAGCATGAATTTGAGACAGCATGATCACGAACAACAACGAAAACACGTGTATGAAATTAATAATTAAACCTTCTGCACAGAGTTCATATCGTGTGACAATCTCTTGTCCACTAGAAGCACTCACATGCATCATGCAGTCTCAAATGTGAATGTAGGCCTGTCCTATAAGATACGTCCCGGTACATAGCGCATCTACCAAATACCGACGTCCATACCAGCGGGTAGCGGTACACAAAAGGCATGTCATTAGCTATCATACATGTACTTTCACTTGTCAAATTCGGCGTTGCCACTTTTGTGTTTTCAAAGCGCAGGAACGTTGTGTTTCATCCTGCAGTATATGCGTGCAGAATGCCATAGTTTTCGGCAGTTTCTATAGAACAAAATGTGGGTTATTTTAATTTTCTGGCACACACACTGACAAAAAGGCGCTTCAATTGCGACATCCGAAAATGCACGTACACAGTGGGTTTGAATATCACCGCACAACTTGTGCCTCATGCACTGAATTCACAGAGATGTTGACAAACAAAATGGGTAACCCCGACATAATGTGTTGTTTATATTTTTCTTCGTGACCACTGCTACAGCCTCCCACTCAGCTCCCTCCATGGGGTGAGGTAAATAGCCATTATTATGTGAACAATTTGGGTGGTGGGAAAGGGGGGCTGGTATTCAATGGGAGGTGCTTAAAGCAGATGAATGGAATTCGGCAGAAAATATCCTTTTTGCCACCTCCCATTGCATACCAGCCCCCCTTTCCACCACCCAAATTGTTTCACATATAATGGCTAGTCACCTCACCCCATGGAGGGAGCTGAGTGGGAGGCTGTAGCAGTGGTCACGAAGACAAATTAAACAACACATTATGTATGCATGCTAATCCATATGTTATAACTGCACTGGTACATCAGCAGTCGAGAAAAGTCGAGAACAAACAGAACATTAGCAACAGTAAGAGTTTGCATTAAACAGACAGGCTAACTTATACTACTAGAATAATATATAAAATAAATGATGGAATATACACTTTGTTATTTCGTGAATTTGATTTGTGAATTGGGGCGGGTTTATAGTTGTTAATTTATGCCTGTATGCAATAATTTTCCAGCGAACCTAATTAATAAGGAATACTAAACTACTAACTGATCTCTCTTTTTTTTTGCTGCTAACTTTTATCTCAAGGGATCTTCTTGGGGGCGACGGTTATTCCCGCGTAGTAGTCTGCCGAAGGGAAAATTAAGTCCTGGGTGTTCAGGAAGTCGAGTGCGACGCAGGCGTTCGTGGTGCATTTCGAAGTTAGCCAGCTGGAATCGCCGGTATCTGTCGGCAGAGGAGTCGATTCTCGAGATGTCAGCTCAGTGATTGCTACTTATCCTGCTTATCGAGTGCCCCCCCCCCCCAGTGGACGTCATTGTTGCAGACTCCAAGGAGATATGGATTAGGGTGCACACACGTACAGTATTTGGTATACCGATAAACGTATCCGTGACTAACGGTAAGAACAGAAAGTGCAATTTGTCCAACGCTTCATTTTAAAACCCCCCCTTTGGGGTAATTTGGATATTTCAATGCGAAATTTCCCTTGAATTAGCACACATGAAATATGAGGGGGGGGGGGGGGGCCATAACGACCACAAACCCCATATGTTGAGGTTCTAAATGGAGCATCTTGCTATTTAAATTTACTCCTCAGGCATTTGTGGAATTTATGACGTCACGGGAGTGATCCACCCATAGACTCCATACAGTAAATACTGCACTCCCGTGCCTCGGGAAAAAGGGGGGGGGTACTGACTTGAGAAGAAGTGAGATTGTCCTTCATCACTCGTTAACATTAGTTACGTTTTATTCATCCATCTAAAGCCTGTTCTTTACACCGAGTTCCATAGTATGTGTTCGTTCGTTGTGGACCCTGCGTTCCTTATTGGTACAACAAGGCATCACACGTGGCCCCGATTGAGCCTTGATTGCCACACTTACATCGGACAAAATTCGGTCTGATGTTTCGGCTTCCATATTGTATTAGGTAATTACTAAAAGTCAAGCATGTTTACATTACAATTGTCTTGGAGTAACATCTAATGTTATACTGCCCGACAGACCGCAAATATACCAATTGCCTGTACATTTACATAACGGGATATCTAACTATCTAAGTAATTTATCGGTTGGTATCGCGTAGTATCCCATAGCTATTTATTGTTAGATGAAGAGAAGCAAAATGTTGGTGTAAAATCGTACATCCCTATAGAGGAGGGAGATGCACCAAAATGACGTTTTTTTTTTCGATATGAAATATTCAACCTATTTTTCACGCCACTACTGCATCACGCCGATTGTTCCACTCTGCGTCATATTTCCGAAACCTATATGCCAGTTTAACGGCATCTAAGTTTTCTACCCGACTTATTCTGTGCTATTAATTGTTGTAGCCTATGCGACGGCATTCCGGGTTCATTCCAATTCTACAGATTCGTCGAAATGTGGTGGCACGAACGATTACGTAGTCAAAAATGACTTCTGCAACAACATTTGGGAATGTCCAAACGGATTCGATGAGTTAAGCTGCGGTAAGTCATTATTATCTCATCGATGCCTAAATTTACTGTAAGAACTATCTGCTGAGGGGTACCTGTTGGTGGGGGTACCCAATGATGCTGGGCGATCTGGCATGAGTTGCAATTCAACGAAGTTTCCGTTGTGTATGTGCGGTGTGTGCTGGGGGAAGTGTGTGTGTGCGTGTGCCTGTGCGTGTGCGTGTGCGTTTTCTTGTGCGTGTGGTGTAGTGCGTTCACGTGTCCATCCGATTTTTTTCATGGTTTTCGCAAATATATCCACTTTGGAGTGCCCGAACTATGCGGAAACTATCACAAATGTGGAATTTGGAGGGGGGGGGGGTACCTCTGTGCCATTCTTTTCCTTTCAACAAATTTCACACCATTTTTGAAGATATTCGCTAGTGCTCATGACTGAATGATTTCGAATTTCGTTTAGTAGCGATGTAAAAGGCATAAATTACAAGTTTTTCCCGTGCAATTAGCCAAAACATTAACAAAAAATGTGGATTTTAGGGGAAATTGATTTTGGCTAAATTTGGTAAAGTTTGAAAATCTGATTTTCAGTATATGCAGATTATTTGAAGGACTGAATGGTTTCAAATTTCAAAACAAGGTACAGAGAATCCAAGCAAAGGGTTTCCTAGCATTTATGTAGAACATGCCGTGGCATATATATGAATATGAATATTTTTCTGGAAAAAGTCGCAGGTGGGAAACGACTGAATAGTTCACCATTGACGATGAGATCCTGCAACTCCAGGGAGTGCCTCTCGTTACGTATTTGATGAACCATTTTGAATGACACCCCTTTTCGATGATCGAAACTGACACCTGATAGAATTTATTGGTTAATCGTACTTCATGAAGGATTCTAAATAGCACACACAGAGAATGCACCGAAATAGTACAGTAGGGCTGGTAAAGTATATTATAGACCACTCAAACTTCCCAAATGATGAATTCAAACGAGGATTCCAAGATTTCCCAAGCCCTCACGTCGGTTACATCCTGTCCTAGAACCTGCCTAACTTCAGGACATTCTTCTACGCTGCAGTCACTGTTGCAAGTGCGTAGCCCTTGTTGAAGGCTTCATATACCAGTTTCATATATATGCACGATTCCGTAACCAAAGTCCTCTAAAAAATTGAAGAATAGGAACAACGCGACCCTGTAAGTTAGCAACGCCTCAACGTGAAGGTAGCCATAGGACCATATAACTTATTCTCTGCAGATACGAATTTCGAATGAAGAACTAATGTTGCTTCTGATGCCGTACAGATTACCGGCTAAAAAAATTAGGACTGTCTTTAAGTCTCCTAGTTCATTCCTCGTCACATTTTGTGTCTCAATTTTCAGACCTACATGCTGATAAGTGGAACCACTCTGACCCCCAGACTACCTTCCCCGTTTCCCGGAGGCCGTAATACACTATCCTTCGCTTATACTGTACCTGATGACGCAGAGGCATCGGTGGACATTCCGCTTCTCTTCTACCACCGCGGTCAATGTTAGTATGGGATCGGGAACGGATCCAAACGAAATTGACAATCTCGACATCTACGCAACACACGCGGTGGTAATTTCCGTGGTATGAGCTTGATGATTCCTGATATAAGGCAGTTTTTGGGATAAAATGGGGACTAGGGCAGGTTCCGCCGTCTTGATCTTCATTTAGACATCAGCAATCAGCCACTCGTGGCGCAGGTGAGATAGAGTAATTGTTAGCTGCGGGAGAGCAGCTCTACAAGTTCATCAGTATCTCCGCCGTTCGTCAGTTCGTTCGTGCGTTCGTCCGTTCGTTCGTCCCTTCTGTTCGTCACGTTCACTTCAGAACTTCTAAACCATACATGCCGATCAGGTTGAAACTTGGTGGTGGATGGAGCTCGCTAACTGGCTTAGCCTTAGTACAATTGATGTTCGCCCATAGTGTTTATGAATTTAATTAAATCCCATTAATTCCCCAATTTCCAACTTTATTCTGGAGCTCTGATACTGCCAGACACGTTTGTTTATATTACTCCCAGCCTTGCTGGAGCAGAAGTGTTTACCTTAACTATCAGAAGGTCCAGTTATGCAGAATAGTGACAAAAAACCTATTGTCCAGGGGGACATTATTTTTTTCAGCACATCTCGCCCTAGTTTACATTAGACCCTGCCGCCACAGGATTGTTACATTACATCCCTCCAATTCATCGTGGTGACCTAGAAGAAACGGGCTTGCGCCCACCCCCCCTACCTCAATGCTCTTCCATGGTAACTTGTGGAGTGTTCAACTATAACTATGAGTGTCAACAATGTTAGATTTCAGTCTGTGGAAGTGTTGGCCACTGTGTTCACTGCCGCAGGCTTAGGGATGGGCACTGATAGCAAATATTAGGCCAATGTGGTAGACATGTCCAAGTCATTCCATGGTTATGACAGCTGTCAGTAAAGGTCAGTAAGGAACAACCAATAAATGTGAAAGGCGAAACATGGCAGTGTATTCGCCACGGGAATTTTGCTGTCCGCAGCTACCAAGACGTCCGACTTGCACTTGTTCAGTAATATTGGTGAGGCAAACTGGTAACCTAACGGGTATATGGCTACGTTCTCTCGATTTGGTCCGGAATCCGTACATGATGATGCTTCACAACAAAAATGATCCACTGAGCTAGTTCGGAGAAGAACCAAGGCAATATGTAATTTATCCCGGCCGAGGAAACTTTGTCATCCGGTGACTACGCAATAGGACTTTACTGTGGGACTCATCATGGTTGAACTTACCAGTCAAAAATTTGCAATGACATGCAAACTATCAATGTACCAGAAAACATCAGGCCGCCCCAAAAAATTTACAGCAATTATTGAAATACCTACAAAGAGAACTGATCGGAAAGCCGACCAATAATGCCGACATGCGGCAAATCAGCGTCGAGTAGTACGCCTATGCACTACAGTTATTATACTGCGGGGTACTGGGAGGGAAGCCAGAAGTCAGGACATACCGCGCGTGCATTGCGAGTGAAAAATCATGTGAATTCTTGGAATTTCTGACTGAATAGGCACTAGTAATCAAAGGAATCTAATATACAACTTGTTCCAGACAGTGAGCTGAATTTGAGTTCCTTTTTGACAAACGAGGGAGTAACAAAGTTTCCCACAGATCACTGCCTCTCTATTGAAATACTGTGCCAGTTAACCTCGCAGTAAGGACATTACCCGAAAGCCAGCCAGAGAAGACAATGATGCATGCACACAGAAGATATCTCCGAACGACTTATAGCATGACAGCACTGCTGCATGGCGTCAGATTATAAAGGAAAGACAAGGTAGATCGTGTCGATATATACCGAAAGGTCGCATGCGTGGAACACTGCATCATTAACTCCATTTCATATTCTTTCGGCAGATACCTTGCGGACGAGCTTATTCCAGTGTCATCTGACACGCGAATGCATCAACAAACCAAACGTGCAAGACGAGTTCGATTGTCGAGATAGATCTGCTGAACACTGCGGTACGTGCCTGTAACCAATATTTACCCTGATTCTGAATCATATCAACCTTGACTTTTCTCATCCCATTCTTGATTTCTGAAGATAACATGGCTTTTGTTGTTTTTGTTATTCAAGGTTATGAAAACACTAGGACGATGTTGTTGATCCAAGCTGGATAATTCCACCTTCAGTTAAATGCCACAGTTATACTCATCTATGCACATCCATCGGCCAACCTGCTCTACATATAGTGTGTGATACTGCCTATGGATTATTATATTAGTATTATTATTTTATTATTATTATTATTATATTATATTATTATATGATTATTATTATATTATTATTATATTTTCATTAATTATTATTATTATTTCGTCGTAGTGTAGTGGTGGTAGTAGGGTAAATTGTCATGTTTTAAATACCCTCCCCCCCGAAGTAGAGAGGTTGGGGTCATATCACCTAATTTTTCGGTGAGCAGTGAGTAGCCGTGGAAGCAGGAGAATATCTCTACAATTGAAGCTCCATTCAGCCTTCATTCAATCTTTCCCAGCCACGAAGCACCCCCAGGCTGTAGTTAAGGAATCTATTTACGGACTGATATAGGAAGTTTTTTTTTTTCCAAAATTATGAAGAAGGTTACATCGTGGAGGATGGAGCACTGTATCTAGAGGTCTGTCAGGTCAAAACCCCATTCCAATACGAGGTTTCTATGTGGGGTTATTGACCATCAAAGGTCTTGGGCCCATTATGCAGAGAAATGGGGTAGGAACCCAATTACGAAATATAACGCATGACGACCACACAGGCGACAACGCGGGAACGTAGGTTATGTTGCCATTGTTCATTTTGTGAATACGTGTTTTTCCACCAAAGTAACCGTCGACACATAACAACCCAACTACAGGAATCCTCTTTTGTCCCATGGACTGAATGCTTTTCGGCGTGTAATTTGTGTGATTCAATTAGGAAACAAAAGAATGTGTTAGCAGGGTTGTGCAGTATTGAAATCATTATTATGATGATGGGATGCTTTTCGATCTTGCGCAAGATACATGCACAACTTCGAAGGACTGTAAGTCCGTACGGAAAAAAGTCGTACTTAGGGATGAACTTAAGATTGGCTGACGCATGAGTATTTCTCAAGATAATATTATTATCTTTTTTCAAATTTATCCTTCGAAAAAATCGGTTATACAAAAAAAAAAAAATACGGAATTTCGTTGGAATTAGGTCCATGTGGCGGAGGGGGAAACGAATACATTTGTTACGGCGGGCTAGCATTGTTTTGTAAAAATTCGCGGGCTGATCACATTTATTCCAAGATAGAAATGATTCGGTTGCTGTGATTTTGATGGAAGTTTTCTTGTAGATGAGGGTGGTGTGGTATTATTCGACGATGGCATTCAATTCCAATATCATTGATGCTATTTCCTCGAAATTCCAAAGGCTGAACGGAACTGTTGTAATATTATTGTTATAATCAGTTTCCTGCTTTGTTAGGCCATTATAACCTTTTTTTGAGACTTCCTTCACATTGTAATATGTTTATGTAATATACAATTATCTCATTATCATAGACTTGTCACCCGTATATCACTTGCGGCAGTGGACCATGTTTCCTTCGAAGTGAGTATGCGTAGACCAGTTTGAACATCGACTGTTGGACGACTTTACGCTTTGTGGTGAGTGGTAAAACACATACATCTAACAAGAATGTCACTAATTAACAATGATTTACGGACTGAGGTTTTGAGTCGCTTCCATTTCCATCATTTCCATTTTATGAAGAGAAACGATGGTTTGCAATGGCCACTCGCAGTTTTCTCCCGACAATGAAATGATATGAAGATCATTCCGAGAAAAAAAAAATTATTCGCTTTGCCTTGCCTGTTCCTAACAGATTCGACAACCTAGCACGATTTTGCATGTTCAAATCCTGAGAATGGTGGTTTTCTCTCCTTCCACAAAGACCACGGATCCAACATATTTTCTCTCCAATCAGTCCAGCCTGAAAAAAGCATGGAACACGTGAACTTTATTTATACAATCCGAAAATAGAATGAAGAAAATCATGAAAGTAAAATGTGTGCAATGTTTGATTGGGCAGAAAATGATTTCTGTTTGCCAGTCTCGCTCAGGATTGTCGCTCGATAGAACTCGACTGGGATACCGAAGGGGCGGACTCGTTGTCGTTCCCGAAAACTACTAAGGTACCGCCATGTGTTCTGTAATGTTGTCATGACCTATAGGTATGGTGTAACTTTAATGATGCGCTGAGACATTGCATAATATCAAGTACACACATTGGTCGTTTCCTCCAGATTTTGTTCATGCCACTTGGGAGTTATCACGTGATCAGCCGGAGTCTCGTCTGTGACGGCTACACCGACTGTGTTGATGGGTCTGATGAAGATGCCGACTTGTGTGGTACTTTTCGTAAGTCAGGGTCATCATTCATTGTAAAACGCAGCTGACGACTCACAACGAGCCCGAATAATAAAGTTAAAGGACACTGTCCGCCAAGTTGTGTCCGACGGCTTAATTGTCCAAGTTTCACCTGGTGGTGCGGTCATACCTGCCGCATATCTTCATAAAACATAACCTGAACACAAAGTATATACTTGAAAGGACGTGATTCCCATGAAAGCTCAACATAATCTTCTGATATAAAGGTTCGTAATGATTACAGTTTACCTCGATATTAACGGTAGTTGATGGCTATATCCGTTTCCCCATTGCCGATAATTCGCACAGTTGGTTAGAGTGACAAACGAATGTAAGCAATTTCACTTTGTTGTCGTCTGCTCGTGATAACTCTGCACCGTTCGTTAAGTTATCACCAAAGAGGTATGACCTTATTTCCTGAACCGGGTGTAGAATTCGCCAATGACAAAATGTGCCGCAGCTTCCAGGCCCGATCTACTTTGCAAGTTCCGATTGGGTAGTATGATGCTCGACCTCCAGGATTCAATAAGTTTGCTGACTGGTTGCGTATGGAACCTGCCTTGATTCGCTGGAAACCGATGTCTTTTACCTGTACATCCACTTGCGCGAGTGTTGTTTAAAACGGCCAATACTACGTTAATTAATCTCAGACTTACGATCTTGCCATGTTTCATTCATTCTTGTTCCTGTTCTCGTTAAGTGTTCAGTAGCACAGTGTTTTACTTAGGTGTGTTGCTCTGCAAGTATCGATGTAGGTTATGTCATCCCTAAAAGTTCCTGTTGTATAGCTTAGCCAAACGTGCAAAGGCAAATCAAACATCATTCAGGATATTCACTCACTTTTTGTCGAAGTTGTCAGCAGTAAGCCACGTCCCACATGAATTTTTCGTTTTGTAATTTTACTATAAGGAAATGAAATAGGATTTGGCAACCCCTTTTATTTCAGAATCCGCCTCCGTTCTTCTCCTCGGTGACAAATTCTGTCTCCTAATCAAGTGTGTGATGGACGGCCAGATTGTCAGGATGCCAGGGATGAAGCTGGATGTGGTACTGTGCACACAGTTTATGTTTATAACGTGAACTGTATGTATATGTGTATAAACACTTCTTTGACGCGTGCTTAGTCTGGGAGGGCGATTATCTCCTTCGGTGCGCCCGACACATCGAAAGGTCGCAGCTGTTGCTTTGGGAGTGCCCGGTGCAGGCTCGTGTATCCGGCTGCTTTGGGAGTGCCTGCACCAATTAAGACTCCCCAAACACGTACCTGAGAGAACGGCCCACCCTCCTCTTGGTGCACGTGAACATCGAGCAGTCATTACACTGATTAGAGAGATAACGCTAGATCGAGGCCCGAGGGCCTTGCTGCTGGCTCGGCTGAGTGAGTGTTTCAGTTTCTGTTAGAGGCAATCAGCAGGTAGGATTCCGTGAAACATCGCCTGATAGGGAGTCGGGCCGTTACAACTGGCGGGCCAACCTCCACTGTATGTATGTAGGTATGTATGTTTGGATGATTTGGTATGTAGGTTATGGATGTATGTATGTAGTCTGTATGTATGTATGTATGTATGTATGTAGTATGTTATGTATGATGTATTATCGCCACCTACCGAGAGGACAGCAACTGTCGAGGGCCAACCGTTTATATTAGTGAGGGAGTCGAGAAAAAAGGGTTACCAAGAAAAAGGGACTAGAATTTCAGCTAGATAACGGAGGGTAACACTTCCCTACTGCATAAAATGGCTATTTCCATATAATCCCAGAAAATGCAATAGGTGTAATAATCCATTTGAACACGGTGTCTCACATAACAAACGGATGCGTGAAGTTTGGGGTCAGTAATACTTCCAGGGGGCACATATATGTATGCTGTGGGTAATGGAAGTTAGGAATTTGCACAGTCCCCTATCATGTGACCGGGCCAGGTTTATTGGATGCTGTGCTTTTTAGGAGACTCACTTGTAAGTCACCATTTCAGATTAAATGTATGTACGTATGTAGTATGTATGTATGTATGTATGTATGTGTGTTGTATGTATGTAGTATGTATGTATTATGGATGGAAGGATGCATGTATGTGTGTATGTATGCGTGGTTTGTGCGCGTGTGTTGTATCTGTGCTCGGGGGGGGGCGGTGTAGGCAGAAAGGCATGCGGCATTTATCACCTTGACTGCGCAAAACATATTCTCTTTCCAAACCGTTGGGAGACCCATTATGAAAGGGAATTATACTTAACCTTGGTTAACAGTGAAATTCCTTAGCAAAGTTCACGTTCCAGGTATGTTGCCTATAGGCAAGATGTGACAGACATCGCGTGGCATTGGGGATTGAGTTTTGTTGTATGTTAGGTATGACTTGGATAGAGCGATCAAGATATTCGTGTTAGGTACGTCAAGGTGTTTGATGTGAAATTCCGTCTAAAGCTTCAGGTATCCCAGATTCCTTTTTATAGTCGGTGTGTATATCGTTCCGAACAGCTCTGACAAAGCCATAACTTGCTTCTTTTTTTCTCTCTTTTTTTTCGAAGTTTTCAGAAGCGTACGATGATTATGGGTGATTTTAATTGATTTCAATCTGATGATAGTAGTGGAAGGCAAGGTTCTGCCTTTTTTTAATGTCACCCACTCTTGTTTCCCTTCGCACATGTTCATGTTTCTACCCAGAAAGCATACTATTTTAAATTTAGTTCTGAGTAGTGATCCAGGTTCTGGTAAATTTCGAGAGTTTTGGTAATCTTGGGTGGCAAGTGCATACGATATTATCGCTTTCAATGTGTCTCGTTCTGTCAATTTTCCACAGAGGCTAGTCAACGTTTAGTTTCAGGTGCTAGGCTCGATTTCTAGAGGCAGATTGCCTCTAGTATCAAAGAGAATCCTCGTGCATGTTTGCTTCTTAGTTTAGGGGAGCAGAAAGTGAAGGACTTCATTGGTCCACTGTTTTGGTTCCATTCAGGTAATACACCACGATAGTCAGGAGATGGCTAGCGTTCTTAATAAATATTTTCCGTCGGTATTCACTCGGGGAAACTTGGATAATTTCAATGACCATTTGGTAGGCGTGTCCCATAATACTATCGGTGATATAGTTTTGTTCGCCTGATGTGATAAAGGAGAAACTGCGGAAGCTCAAAAGTGGTAAGGCTTCTGGTCTCGATGGAGTTTTACCCCCTTCTTGCTGAAGCTTTTGCCGACCAGTTCTCTGTTTCCATAGCAATTATTTTCAATAAAACCTTACAAGAAGGTATTGTTCCGGGGATTGGAGGAGAGCGAATGTTTCTCTAATTTTCAAGAAAGGCAACCGGTTCCTCATTACAGGCCAGGGTCTTACCGGTGTTGTCTGCAAGGTGTTAGAATCCATCATTCGGGATATTGTCGATTTTTTCCATGAGTATAGTCTAATTCGGGGTTCTCAGCATGGTTTCAGGAAAAATCTTCGTGTTTGACTAACCTCTTAGAATTTTATGGAAGATGTTACCTGTGCAGTTGACAACGCGGTAGTGCGTTGATTATCAATGTTCCTAGACTCCAAAAAGCTTAGAGGCTGATTAAGGTTCTCGGAGCATATCTTGCTTAAATTGAAAAGTTTTGGCATTAGAGTAATGTCGTCAGTAGCTTCTCAATAGAAAACAACTAGTTGTTATCAATGGGCGTTCGTCTCCTTGGCAAAAAGTCATTAGTGGTAATCCCCAAGGATCGGTTCTTAGGCCTTTCCGTTTTCTGTGTTCTCTGGCGTATATTGACGATCTGGAAGATTCGGTCTTTCCAGAGTTAAAAAGTTTGAAGACGATACCAAGTTGTATCGGGAGATTGCTTCGAACGATGATGCTGCAATTGTCCAAAGGGATCCTTGACATAATCTCCAAATGGTCTTTCGATTGGCAAATGTTTTTCAATCCCGATAAGTGCAAAGTTATGCATTTTGGTTCCCATCAACGTGCCACGCTCTTTCAAGTTAAATAGGCGAAATATTCATCAAAAAGGATCTCGGCGGTGTTTATCTTTATTCTCTTTGAAACCTGTAAGCAAGTGTGCTGAAGCTGTGAGGAAAGGTTAACCGAATTCTTGGCTCGATTAGACGACACTTCAGTTTCCTTGATAAAGAGATTGTTGTCATGTTTGTTTAAAGCAGCTGGTGAGACCTCACCTGGAGTATATCCTGTACAAGTATGGAATGCCATAGGTTTCTCGGAAGCCAAGCAGGTAATTGTAACGTTCCTCGGAGGGCGCCACTAAGATTATTTCAATTTCTTAGGGATTTACCTGAACGAGGAGAGATGAAGGCGTCTCGGTCTAATTTCAATGGAACTGAGGCGAATTAGTGGTGATTGATTCAGGTTTTTTTTTAAATTGGTTCATGGTAGCGATAGCCTTTCCTTCTACTATTTCTTCGAGAACTTCCAAAGTTTACCCACCAATTGCCTCAATTTCGTGGTAAACGCTTGTAGATTGGTCCATTCGGAAATATTCCTTCTCCTGGAGAGTTTTTATGAGTGGAATAGCCTTCCTGAATATGTTGTTCTTGTCTAAGGAGTGGGATGCATTTCAAGAACACTCTTGAATGTGTTTTTTCAAAAATTTCAATTCTTTGATCATCCTGGGTTTCTTCTCTTTTGGGATGGTTGTGACTTCGGGGTCTCTCATGAGATTTTTGTCCTTCCTGACCCTTTTTAACTAAACTAAAGGAAACTAAACTAAACTTCCTTTTTTTTCCAGATTGTCAGAGTTTTGAGGTCTCCTGTGGAGATGGCGCGTGTTTAGCCTATGTGGGAAATGAATGTGTGAAAAGGCGTTGCGGATCCGTCGACGTATGTTCGGGTAATATTGATTCACTTCCATTTAGGACTAGATTTTAAATTATAATGTAATGATGTGTCATTGAAATAGTCCATATTGCATTTTGCTGGCCGTTTCTGGCCCATTGCTGGCTTGCTCCATAATCTAAACCCAAGTCAGTGTTGTTAACGGAAGTGAACGAACAGTCATCGTTAATTGTGGCATGGTGGTCCATGCCTGCATTGTTCCCTCGTCACGCATTCGCTGGAGTCTATCAGATTCATCGCGATATGCCTGCGTGCGCCTTGGAGCGTTAGGGTGAGTTACAATCGGAAGTGCAATTTCACCTACTTACCGAGTGATGAACTTAGTAATGAAGTGTGTTTGGCAAATGACGCTTTCCTATTTCCCGACCTCAAAACAACGAAAGTGACTGAAAATTTACACATTTTCAGTGCCATACAATATGAAAAAAGGTTACGACTTGTATACGGCGTTGCCTATCGTTCGACGAATGCCCCGCTAGTCAAGTGTTCAAGTTCCAAAGTTTGTTTTCCACCTCATTATACAAGCATGTTACATCTACACGTATTAATTTAGATTATAATTTCCAATGGCGGTTATTGATGAGAGACCCTCACTGAATCATTTGTACTCTCAGCCTGTCCATCATGGAGGAAAAAGGGTTCCTTCATACGTAAAACCCGTCGTTGGGAGAGACTGAACATATTAAGCCAAGTCCGTGGTGTAAGTGCGCCATGCTCATACTGATAGTTCGCCCGAATAGACGCGAACTTCCTTCCCCTTCCCGTGATCTTCGTTACGATTCTGACACAATATATTATCACTATCATTTCATTAAACTGGCTTTTTAGGGAAAGGAAGGGTGGCGTCATACAGCCTCATTTTTTCTTTCGGGTGTTGCATCTGATATATTGATGATTGTATCCTATTTCCAATGAGGGTATCATCGTTACTTTCTTCTCAAATTCCAGTACACTAGTGTAGCCAGAGAACAAACTTTAGAATTAGTTTAATTCGGTTTTAACAATCCTAAAAGAAAAAAAGGACATTAGGCCAACCCAGCGTAAGTCGAACGATGGGGGGTTACCGATATCGGGTTTCTAGGGTGGGGAGGTAAACCCAAATACACGGGGAAGAATCCAGACGCCCAACCCTGCGGATATACTTGAAACAATGAAAAAATTGTACATTATATGATAAACTATTCTCCGAATGGTACATGCCAGCTTCTGAATTAAAAATTGGCCCAAAAAAAAAATGGGTCGAAAAGATATTCCGTAAGAACCGGTCCGACCAAGGAATATGTGGACTACCACAAGGAAAAATCATAGGATGGACACACTGGAGGAAAAATTGGCTGCGGGGGTTGGCTGAAGTGATGGAAGATCCTAGTGGGCGCCTCTGAGACCACCATGTGTACCATGTTCGAAATTAGCATCTTATGAAAATAACGAATCTGAAAAACGAAAACAACAGCTACCGATATCCATGAATGGTTTTCGAGCGTTAATTTTTCAATTCGCAGAATCAATCACCACTGATGGCCACAAGGTGAATATTCTTTAATCGATGTAATGACACTATGTAGTACAAGGATGTATTTACATGCGTGATTTCATTGCTGCTGTGCATATGTTGTGTTGGTGACACTACCCAACCGAACATAAATTGGGGACAATCAAAAGTATTTGGGTTAAACCTATGAGGAAAAACTAACAGCCGTGCCAGCGAAACTGGTGAAAGTAACGGCTTGAGTACTAAATCGAACACAAGAATAGGTCAGGCATTGCCAGGAAAATCCCTCAAACTGAGTGGCCGTTTTCAAATGTATAAACAGAACTTAAAACACTGAATTCAATTTGAGTATAAGACCTTAGGCGATAGGTAACATTACCAAAGGACAATCAGTGAGCGCAAGCGGGCTCAGTTCTAAATTGAAGCGGCGAGGCACACCGGGTTGGATTGTGTTTGGTGAACTGAAAACGTCAAACAATTTAGGGCGAACAAAGATGATGTAACACAGTAATGATATCGCATTGGATGATCGTGTTCGACCTTACTACACAAGGAGACATCGAGAGAAGCGCCCACGATAGTCAAAGTAGAATGCCTTTGGTGGAACTTTGAATCAGTAGCCTAACCAATTCACATGGGCCTATATTAACCTCGGCCCCTTTTTGAGTAATCGTACACACCTGAGGTCGAAGTTTTATCGGATTTCATGGAACGGGGTAACTGTCCTCCGAACCCGCTCGGTCTAAATGTTCACGGATCGTAATTGTAAGTCATTGCAACTAGCAGCATTCATGAGTAATACGAGTGATGGAATGCCGATGATCCCTTACACAGTCCCGTAACCTATGCGAATTCCCAATAAAACTGACAGGGACGTAAGTCGGCCTATGCTAAATCGCTAACTGGCAATTTGCTCTCTTTCAACTTCTAAGATCAGGTTGGTTGAAACATACTACAGGCAAAATAAAATAACCACTGATCGCGAGAAAGGAGAAGTATGGTTCATGAACCCACTCTAATTTATATATATATATATATATAGATATATATATATATATTATATATATATATATATATAATATAGATATTTATATAAATTTACAACACCATTGGTCTGAACGACTACACCATTGGTCTGAACATTCGGAACGACCTACCATCACAAAAGAGATAATGGTAACCAATCGACCCCTCCTATTTTGCCTATTGTACAATCACCAAGGCGCAAAATTGGCCTTCATTAGTTAATCCTGTTGGGATTATCTCCTGTCAATAATATGAGGCCGCACATTGGCCTCTCCCAGGATAATCCCCAAGGGATTATCCCATGTCAATCAGAGAAACACTAATTAGCCTCACCCACCATTGTTCCTAGGCCTATAAAGTCTCAGCCGTCTTCTTCTCGAGTTATCATTCTGTGGTCACTGCACTGACGAAGGACTAGTATTGTCCGAAAGCTCTGCATCCAAAACTATCGGCTGTTTTACTCACATTTTCTAGCTCAATCGCTATTTCGCATCTCATTCGAGATCCAGCCTATTCATTTACGTAGCATTGTTGTTTTACAGTTTTTTGCCTCTTGTCTACTCTCTCTCTCTCTCTCTCTCTCTCTCTCTCTCTCTCTCTCTCTCTCTCTCTACTCTATTCTTCTCTAATATATATAATATATATAATATATATATATATAGATATATATATATATAATATATATAATATTATGGAACCAACTTGAAAGATGTAGTGACCAAGAAAACAGGCACCTTTTTAGATATTAAGAAGTTTCCCAAATGTAGGTTTCACCACCATACCTGCTCTTATCGTAGCGACCAAGCCTCTGGTCACAACATTTTGATTTCCTGACTCGGGTCAGGGTATATAAATGTTCAGAGGTCAGGCAAAGGTTATGTTGTTCAAGTTTGACAACCCCGTAGATACTTGGATCTAGAAATTCAGACGTTGGACTGAATATTCTAGAAACGTTGAAACGTTGCGCGTAGCTTCCTCATTAGCAGTGTGTTGTATAGAAACCTTGCCGAGCAGAAGGATCAAACCTACACATCACATGTGCGATGTGCGAGACACGACACTGCAGTTTTGTCAGATGGATATCTCGAGGGACCTGGGTGAGTGAAAGTAAGTGATATGCGAGTGACAGCGTGCAATTATCGCCAAGTTTGCCCGTTCATTTGTTTCATTCTCCCAGTGATCCTAGTACAGAAACAGCAGCCTAAGTTTGCCACTTGGAGACATTAGATATACTTAACATGTATGTTATGCGAGGAGACATTAGCCTATCGGTTTTTTTAAAGTCAGGTCAAGGGTCTAATTTTTTTTTACTAAGGGCGGCACTGCTGTAAATACCAGACCACGATGAACCCCCGTAAGAACCAGGAAAAGATAAACCCTGAATGTAGAACAGTAAAATATCAGACCTTTTCCGCCCCATTTTTGCGTACTCGCGTAAAGGAACCGATTAAGTAGCAACTACTAACTGTCATAGTCTCCGACGAAGCAGTGATGCGCCGTGTAGTATGTTGTATACATATTCGTCCAATGCTTGCAAATATTCACCGGTGCGTTCCGGCTCTTGGTTTGCTTATGAAGACATTTTCTTACAACTGTTGTAGTAACAGGAAAAACCCGGAAAATGATATGCATGCATGGATGATCGTAAATCTGGACTGTCCAACGAGGTTCAGAGATGGAGACTAAAATGTAGTATAGAGGCGACTGAACCAACTGTTCTGCAAAGCACCTTGTGTCATGCAGGTCGTGTCGTTCCACGATTTCCTAGAATTCAACAGAATGGACGTCGATCGTAATCTGTTTATATCGCATCTTTGTCTTCCAGCGGAAGACCAGGAGGTCACTACTGCCGCGTCATATGGTGAGTTATAAAACAATTCTGGGTTGCTGTTTTTTTTTTTTTACAAAAATACCACACAGCTTTGCAGACGAATCACACGGGGTCTGTATGAGTTAGTACAGTTATTATACCTCAGACGTGAAATAATAAGTCTCTCCCAGTAAAAAAAACGGCACCGTCTTTATTTCTTAGTCTCATAAATAGTAGGCTAAGCCTTCAAGTTTGACAACCTCGTGGATACATGAATCTAGCAGAGGATCGAACCTACACATCACATTGCGAGTGCGCAGACTAATTGCAGTTAGTGGTCAGATGGGTACTCGAGGTGGTGGTACATTGATGTGGAGTTGAAAGTCAGTAATATGCGAGTGACAGCGTGCCAATTATCGGCCACGTTCGCCTCCTTCATTCTGTTTCATCCTCTCCATCTGATCCTCTAATACAGAAGCAGCAACATACGTTTGCAACTAGTGACATTAGGATTTTAGGTTTTGAGCACAATAACTCAACCAGGCCTAGATGGATATACTATACATGTTCCACCGCGATGAGACATGAACCCTATTGTTTTGTTTTTCGAGGTCAGGTCAAGGGTCCTAAGTTTTTTTTTTTTTTGCATGTAAACAGGTAAATACCAGACTTTCTCCCCAAATTTTGCGTACATTGCGTACAAGAAACCGATCACGTAGCAAACTACTAACAGTCATAGACTCTGACGAAGAAGTAATACGCAGGTTGTGTAGTATGTTGTATACATATTCGTCCAATGCTTGTAGATATTCACCGGTCATTCCGGCTTTCTGGTTCGCTAATGAAAGACATTTTCGTACAACTGTTGTAGTAACAAGAGGGAAAAAACCCGGAAAATGATATGCATGCATGGATGATCGTAAATCTGGACTGTCCAACGAGGTTCAGAGATGGAGACTAAAATGTAGTATAGAGGCGACTGAACCAACTGTTCTACAAAAACAACTTGTGTAATGTAATGCCGTTCGGTTCACGATTTACCTAGAATTCAACAGAATGGACGTCGATCGTAATCTGTTTATATCGCATCTCTTGTTCTCCAGCGGAAGACCAGGAGGTTACTACTGCCGCGTCATATGGTGAGTAATGAAACACTTCTCGTCGGTAATGTTTTACAGAAAAAATACCACACAGCTCCAAAATGAGCCTACTGTTCCGTTTGAGAGGTCAGGTCAAAGTTTTTTTTTTTTTTTTTTTTTTTTTCTGAGGGCGAGACTCCTGTAAATACCAGACCACGTTGAACGTTGAGCTGTAAATACGTGCATCTTACTCATCGCATCTCTTGTTCTCCAGCGGAAAAAAAAAGAACAGGCGGTGGAGGTACTACTGCCGCGTCATATGGTGAGTAATGAAACACTTCTCCCGTCTGTTAAGTTTACAAAAAAAAAATACCACACAGCTCCAAAATGAGCCTACTGTTCGTTTGAGAGGTAATCAGGTCAAAGTTTTTTTTTTCGGAGGGACGCTGAGACTCTGTAAATTACCAGACCACGTTGAACGTTGAGCATGTAAATACGGCATCTTACTCATGAGGGAGTTACAAGAAATTGATAACTTAGCAAACAAGAACATACTAACAGAATAGACTCTGACGATTCAGTAATGTTCATACCTGTCATCCCAATGCTGGCAGATATTCACCGATCATTTCGATCTTCTGGTCCGTTTATGAAGAATTTGTTCAGCTCATTGTGTACCTAAGGGCGAATGTCCCCCCCCCTGTATTATACAGTTGTCTATGGGCGAAATACATCATATTGTAAAGTGTATGCATGGATGGTTTCGTAATATGGACTGCTCAACGAGATTCGGATATGAATTCTAAAATGCAGTATAGAGGCGACAGAACCAATTTGTTATGCGGGGTTTTGTTTGTTTGTGTTATGCAACGCGTCGGTTTACGGTTACCTAGAACAGATTAGACGTCGGCTTTGATCTGTTTATATCGCATCTCTTGTTCTCCAGCGGAAGACCAGGAGTTCATCACTGCCGCTCTTATGGTGAAGTATAGAACACTTCTGCGTCGGTGATGTTTCACAAAGATACCACACAGTTTTGCAGGACGATTACACGGGTCTTTATGTGATGAGTTAGTACAGATATTATATACCCCACCATCCTTGCGGACAAAAGGGAGATTTTCTTCCGTTTGGGTGGCGAGCTTTCCGGGTTTCGCATATGATTTCCTCTTATCAAGGTATATTGGCCAGTTAACAGTGTTTGTCCCAAGGCGTTGGTTTGATACTAAAAATTTTATTTCGGTATGATTGATCTACTAATTGGAATAATGGATACGAATGCACATAAGTTTATGAATGTGGGCTTGGACATAATTCATGGTGGGGCCTCACAAGTTGGCAGTTAGTTAGGTACGGTACACGTGAGGGGCTTCAAAAAAAATAACTATAGAAGACACACTTCATGAAGAAATCCTTTTCGCCTTTATCTCAATGTGGCGGTGGGGGAGGGGACCAATCACAGACGCAACAACTCTGCCACCACTGAACGCCTTGCATGAAAGCAACGATATATTAAGTTTTATTTCAGATATGGTTCTGTTGTGTTGTTCCTGAATACTAAATATTAATCTTAAATATTGTAGGGAACAAATTTTAACTGAATGGACTATAAACTATATTCATAATTATTCTTAGTGTACGTTTTTTGACCCCCAGCGAGGAAATAAATGGAAAATGGAAAACAAGATTCACAAACATATATTACGAAACTGAACCTCGTACTTGCAGTGGAGGAAATCTATATTAAATTAACTTAAATGAGTTAAAACGAATCCCAACCAAAACAAAAACACATAACCGCAACACCCCTTACGTCCAGACAGCCAGGCGTACAGACCAGCTCTACCTGAACCAAAAAAAAGCGGTCAACAAGAATGCCCCCCCCCCCCCAACAAGCTCCGAGACAAGCTCAAGGAGAAGACAGGTATCACATGCAAAGGATGGAATGCTATTGGATGAAGGCGAAAGACAAGTGCATTGTTAGTAAGGAATGGAATATGATCCCTTATGGTTAGTAAATTGGCACCGTAACAAGGACGGCGGGATAAATGAAATGAGACAATGAGTGATATGGCGTGAACAATGGAGTGGCAAATGAGAAGGTGAAGGTGGACATGGACGGCGGATTGTGCACATTAGTATAGAAAAACGACACTACTCTACTCCGAAACATATACCTCTATTCTCGTGCCTTTATCGGCTTAAGCAACGCTTAGACAACTCTTCCAACACTTCCAAAATATCCCTGAAACTCTCCTGCTATCCGTCGACTGCCGTCAGAGGAATTCACCAGTAAGAAGCGTTCATACCATTACAATACTTAATTAATCAGCCTGGTTAGAAATATTGACCTTAATAACATAAATAACACGTTCATGAAAGAAAACAGTTCATGCCGGTGATTGAAAAAAGTGCAAAAAGTGCAAGGGGTGTGATCATTCTGTGAATATTTGTATTTGAGTTCACACAAATTCGTTCACACCATGCTCACTCAATCACTGTAAACGTATGCAGCATGTAGTACCGGTAGTGAAAGGAACTAATGAGATCACGTTTGCCACAATTCTTCCATTTTTAGATGGTGATCAAGAGTTGACCACACAAAATCCAGGTGAGTAGATGAGCGATGGCACATGGATATTAATAACGCTATGAAGTGATATAAGACACATTTGCTAGTGAATCGATTGTGATACTTTTCAGTTTGGGGTGATGATAGCGTTAAGTTGCAGAGTAGCATAGTAGCAGAGTAGAATATATTTTCATTCCGGAACAACACCTCTGGGGAGCTCCACTTTGATTGTTGTCGTGTCGAACATGTTATTGACACTCAATATCGCCACGCAAGGAAGAATGCTTCATTACAGCTTGGGCTTTTCAGACAATATTGAAGGAAAGCACAACATTGGACAATCAGCAGTTTTCGGCTAGACATGTCGTTTTATTTTATGGACATTCTGATTTGATGATTGGATTTGATTTATGCGGGTTCAGGAAGTCAATTGAGGCTCATCTAGGAACCATGGGCCGTATTGATCGTGGATGAGCACCGGCGATAATCGGCTTGTCTTCTCGACTAGTGCTCAAATGCTAACGAGGCAGGGGTGTAACCAATCCCGACCTGCTCCCGAGACCGCCATTTACGTCGAACTATAGCATCTAGAGCATTATAACATTATTAGAATATAATTAGTGTCGTCGTTTTGGGTCAGAGTACTGGGGTGTCGAGGGGTTTAGGCCACCTATTCGCCTCGGCCTAATCATTTGTATCGCAGATAAGCGAATATTGCGACAACGAATATTGCGACAGCAGTGGACACGATGTTGTTATATACAATACAATACACTACAATACAAGGATTTCTGACGGACTTTTCCACGAACAAAGCGTCTCTTTGAAAAAAAATGTTAACATGAATAACGATAGGGTTTCAAGAGTTCCTTGGGTGTGTTGATCGAAGGAGCTCCACGGATGTTACGTGGCGGTTTATCCAGGTGGAGCTCGGATGCTGTGCGGAAAAAGAGCGCAACATGCGTATGCTGCTTGCCTTTTTCCCGACATGTTTACCTTACAGGTTGTCGCAGCATCTGATGATCCAGTATATCAAAACTGCAGGATACGGTAGCCAACTCCAACCACACTCAAAAGACCCATCGCCTGTGCTATTTACGAAGCAAGAGATGCCGTTGATTTTTAAACGAACTCAAGGTCAAAAGGTCAATAGTGTATCTTGCAACTTGAAGAGAGAAGGTGAAGTTACGGTTCATAACCATTGAGGTCCAACGTTTCCAGTCACTTTTCTTTGCCCACTCTTTAGAAGTTGACAGCGTCCCTGCCCCCTGCCACTCCCTCCGCGTCCCTGCCCCCTGCCACCCCCCCCCTCCACCCATTACAGGGTGGGGAAGACAGTCTGCCAAAATGGTCTTTCTACAGTTGGAGGACATTTCATCGCAGTTTTAGGCTAAAAATTGCATGAACGAATAAAATGCACTATTCTACATTCAGAGGCCTTCATCCAGGGGGAGGGTAACAGCTACCAGTACTCCTACCATGGGTCAGATCCCCTCCACATCACTTCATTTCTCCTTGGGACTTTATTTGAGTGCGGTGTGATGAGTGTTGCGAAATGTAATCTGCAAATGGTGCAAGGGCAGAGCTGAATTTCACAAGGAATTTACGACTGTGCTGAGGGCTCTCCAAGTAGTGGATGTGGTTACTGGTAAGATCCATGTTAGCTTCAACAATTTTCGAACATTACGATGGCTACAACTTACGAAAATCAGGAGCTCGAGCGTGCGTGGTGATGGCCAAGGGCCCTCTCGTGAGAAAAAGTGAAATTGAGCGAAAGAGCACACAGTGAGAAATGAATCAAATGCGATAATGTAGGCACGGATGAAGGGATTCTCAGATTCGTTTTCGGGAAAACAGAATTAAAGGGTGGAAGCACTGAGTTTCATACAGTATTGCTGCAATGTTAAATATTATGCTAAACTTGGATTGATTCGCAGTCCGCAGCCCCTTCCTGTTCCGCCGCCACTTGGTTTATCAAATTACTCAATAGCCTAGGCTAGTACTAGTTAATCTAGTGTTGTTGGCTAGTTTATTAATATGATTGGGGCCTACGCCTAGCTAGCTAACCTAACTAGGGTCAGCTGCCGTCGCATACCGTTCAACTCATTCATCGTCAGTTGGGAAGCCACAGCGACCGTACCAGTATTCTGCCCAACTGCAGGCTAGGCCTCACCGAGTTGGAGTGCCCTAGAGTAAATCATGAGGATTACTTTAGCGAAAGTTATCACTCATGAGTGACTGATGTGGTCAAAGAAGAACGCTTGAACTAGTGCAGTTCCTGAGTCTTTTAAAGTGACTGTGTGTGAATAAACTTTCATGATTTGTCAGTCACAGAAGCGACTGCATTATTTTGTTGTTTGATTGCAAGTGCATAACTGTTTAATATACTTGCATCAATTGCCATTGTACCAGTCCATCGAATGTTTTATTGCCATTTTTCACAAAGCTTCCAAATCACATTGATTTTCCTCCTAAATTGGTGGGGTTGGGGAATGTCTCCTCTATATGGCCCACCCCATGCGGCACCTCCCATATACAAATATATCTGGCTGCATGATGATGATACAAATATCTAGGCCCCCAATGGTATATTATAGAACAGGCGAGATCTTTGCAATATTCTAGTCTGGAACATGGCCATTATATATAGCCCATATTGAGACCTTCCTGAATGATGACATGTGTTTAGTTAATATTGCTCCAGTATGACTATGCCAATTGCCTAAAATGTAATTATCATGGCACCACCTTTCCCAATTAGTCACATCATGTAACTGTCAACACTGGGCGGCATTGGGGAGGAAGGGGGATGGGATATTTATGACTCGAAGCCCAGCCCATCTCTGCTGGGGTAGTCGGTAACGCCCCCCCCCCTTTTTGCTCAATAGCGAAAAATGCCAAAATTTTTTGGTGCCAGTCCCCACTTTCGAAGCTTCCTTGATGACCCTGCTTCCTCTTCTCCCTCTCAACCCACTTTCCGCTCACTGCTGATCTCCTCAATAGGGCTTGTCTATGAATCACTGTTAATGATACCAAATATTCAGTCCAGCCTGGGAAGTTTACATTCTAGAAGTGTGTTTCTTCTAAGCTTATCGGGAAGTGTTAGCTTCAAACGTAAACAATCAGACGGGTCACTGTGACAATCAGCAGACTGGGTCCACAAGAGCAATATTGGATTGCCCACTTTCAAACCTCTGAGCGTTGCTAGTGCGAGGCACCATTTCCACAAAGATTGTCTGACTAGCAGTGAAAAGTTCATTGTGAGTATACTCCACATAGGTGTTCTAATTGAATTCAGCTGGACTTTTCCTGGTGTGCATTTCTGTTGTAATAATTAGTCAATGGGAAATTGCAGATAAATGATCACGTTTTCAATTAATGTTAAGGCAACGAAATGGCATTCCCCATCGACCCTACTACTCTGTGCTGTTTTCAGATTTAGTGAGATTGGGGGAGGAATTAATAATATTAATAATAATAACAATAATAATAATAATAATAATATTTATATAGCGCTTCACAGAAAAAAGAAACGAAGTCCTGACGACAATCGAAACACCAAACAAGAGTGAAAAACGAAAAGAGCACACAGGCACAGCTACAAGTGTGAGAAGGCCCCTAACAAAGAGAAGCGTTTTTAACCTTGATTTGAAAACACTCACACTATCCGCTGACCTTACAGAAACAGGAAGGCCATTGAATAAAAGATATATCACCATAGCTGGCGAGATTAACAGGAGGTGCACGTAGTGGAAGTTGGGTTGGAACGAGGAACGGCCAGGGACATCTTGGTCAATTGTCGCTGATATACTTAGGACAGTTATTGACGTTGTCGGGATAGGCTTTATAGGCAAAGAGCAACAATTTGAATTCAATTCTCTCTTTAATAGGGAGCCAGTGCAAGGTCTTGAGGCGGGCTGATATGGTCGAATTCCTTGCACGAGTGTTAACGCTCGCCGCAAAAGAATTTGTACATTTGTAAGCGTTTAATTTGACTATCGGGAACACCGAACAGGAGGCTATTACAATAAACCTACAACCGACGATGAGAGGGGACGCCATCCATGACACGATATTCCGTAGCGACTTCGTATATTGGAATTTCCCCTTTTAGCGTTTTATGAAGGACAATCATACCTTCAAAGGATAGTTGCAGATGGCAAACAGAAGAAATGTTGCTTTGTTTCCATATAGGGCAGTTGCGAATCGAAGTAAACTTGCCCAAGTCCTTGACAGAAAACAGAGGGAGTGATGACGGATCACCAATTTTGATTTCTGAATAATATATGGAACAGCAATACCTGAAGGAAAACAAAGCCGCTGTCGTTTTCGCGTTGTCGTTAAGCCTAAGTTTGTTTATACGCATGAAGATCCTGATATCTTCTCAAGTGTACCTGCAGCTCTCAGGGCGTCATGATGTCATTGGGATTGAAACTGTGTGAAGCTGTGTGTCATTCTCAGGGGGGGGGGGCCCCATATGATTTGAAACATATTCCAGATAAAAGGCGATGCTCTCCCAAGGCTTATATAGGGATTGACAATGTCGGTCCTAAGACAGATCCCTGTGGAACACCGAAGAGCAACGTTAGGTTCGTTGACCTCGAATGACCTTGGAACTGTACTGAAAGCAGACACCGTGTAACCATATAGCCATTCTACAGACCCTAGCCATAGACTTTGTGTTTTACTAGTTTTCTAGGAAATGCAGTTTGCCAACCTCATCTTTGTTTGACCTTGAATGACCTCGAAACTGCACACAAAGGTCTTCCCTATCTCCATATGGACTGTACGCATTCGCGTTCTTCTGTGATTGTGTTTCACGATTTTCAGCAATTGACTCCTCTTGACCTCAAATGACCTTGAAACAACAGAAAAACAAAGGTTTCCCCCCATATATAGGCCACATGTATAAGTTTAAAATTTGTAGGATGTTGTGTTCTTCAGATATCGTGTTTACATTGCCGTCACGGACACACCAACACATACACCTACACACACACGCCGCGTGACTAATGTTCCTTTGTTTCGCCTTCTGCAAGGAATGAAAATCGGTGGCTGTAATGGGTCCTTCCTGGTGAAGGGTTGAGTAGACTCCAAAGTCGCAGCCGAACGTGAGATTGGTCCTGCTGACCCTTCCTCGACCATATCGTGTGGGCTTGTGCTGCACATCCATTCGACCATTTGCAGACATATATACAGGCAGAGCATGATATCTTTACCATTACCTTATGGGAAGCCATTGCTGACATGTTTCTCCGTCTAAGGGGTTGGTATCCCTTCCCGAATCCGTAGCCAAGGAGGTGGGGTTGGCACCCCTCCTCAGTTTCTTCACATCGCCAGGTTCCACTATAGAAATCGTCAACCTTGTTTGTGTCGTGGGAATTCTCCTGACGTTGCTGCTCATCGTAGGCAGCTGGCGTTTGAGGTTCGGGGCAAAGCCCTCGGGAACCTCGTTCCTGGAAAAGGACTCCGACGGTTGTGTCTGGTGTTGGGCACTGTCCGCCCCGGTCACCTCGGCTCAATATGAAGTGGGCGGTCCGGTTTGGTGCTTGGAACGTCTCTCGCTTTCATGAGGATGCTCGCTTACCTGTCATGTCAAGGAAACTTGGAAGGCTTGGTATCGGCATTGCAGCCTCTCTGGAGATCAGGTTGGTTGGCATACTACTTCTAATCTGGACGTGATGACGGTCTGCGTACACGGGATTAGCTCTCGCTGTTGCTGACCGCCTTGTTCCCTTGGTATCACAGTAACGCCTATCAACGAGCGTATAATGCGGCTGAGGATAGCACACGCTGTTGGCGCAGTGTGTGCTCCGACTGGGGTCAGTGATGGAATAAGCCTTCTAAACCCAACTCAGCTCGGTGTGTGATACCATTTCCACTAGCGATTCGAAGGTCATTCTGGTGACTTCAATGCTTCCACTGGTAGCAACAGGGATGGCTACGAGCTTGTCTCGGTCCTCATGTGTCTGGAAGCCGTGATGACAGCAGTCGTCGGCTCCTCGACTTTGCTAGAAGCCATGGGTTTAGGATTGCAGCCTCATTGTTCTCGAGATCTGACGCTGGTCGCTGATCTAGGGGGAATTCGGTTTTGTAGCCATTGAGTTCCAGTTTAGTCGAGCACATCTACTTCTGAAGATCTGAGATACAAGACTCAAGTTGATAGAGTGAGCAGATCCGTGCGTTTGTAATCTTTGAATCGAGTGCATAAGATGGAATAAAATGTCCACAGATAATGTATCGCCTCACGCGGTTGACAACCCTGGCCTAGCGGAAGTGGCTCGATAGGGTGGTTATGCGCCAACCTCTTGTCAGGACATACATGGGGCGATAAGAGTGAATCTTAAATAGATGGCAGACATAAAAACAACAATCACAGGGGAAATGCACGTGCCCTATACGTGCCGATATGCAATTTACGAATCCCCTGTCACCTGGGGCAGACTTTCAATTCACAGAGGAAATTTTCGAAAGTGATCCACTGAGGTTATCAGACGCCGGGATGGCATACAGCGTCAAGACGGGAATGGGTAACAGCCTTTGGTAATCAGTGTATCTGGGCAGAGGATCAAACTCCGAGAGCTTAGCTCGATAATGCTTCCAGTTCCACTCTTTTCTAGCAAGGTGTGGACGCTTCCTGAGGTGACGAGAAATGGATTCCTTTCATGACCCACTCCACTTCGCGCTGCCCTGACTGGCCGTGTGTCCAATGTCAGGACATCGATAAGGTAGAGATGATTGGGGTGAGTCGCTCTCTTCGCCGACTGAGCTTCTCTTGGCATATAGCACGTCGTTCGGCAGATAATCCTGTTCACCGTGTCCCGTTTTCACGAGATTCGGTGCGCCGAAGGCGGGGCGATTGAGGGCGGTGTATGGATGCAGTTAGGTGCACTCCAGGCAAGTGCTTCAATGAGCAAGTGGGGAGTGAAAGAGTGAGGTAATTCATTTAAAATACCAATTACCTTGCGTGTACATAGTATGTAATTTGAATATCCTAAAAATTATACGCTTACACTCTTAATGAGTGCTACTCTCCTAGTGCTAAAATCGATCATCAAGCCGATTTCAGGAGAATTCAGTTTGCTCGGTTAACTTATTTCATATCTGTTTCTTTTCTAGTGATCGAGATCTTCCTGAGTCCGAACGAAGAATTCATCGTATCTTCCAATGATCTTGTATTACCGTGGTACCAGGGATCGTGGTTCATCGAAGCTCCTCCTAGCAACGGCATCTATCTTGAGGTTCTTCGTGAAATTCCTATCCATTGGGCGACTTCGATTCGGTGTGGGCAACAGCTTTGGTAGGAACGAGTACTTTCGGAATCGCAATTCACAGTCCACTATTCTGTTTCCGATCTAGCTCCATGTGGATTGAGTACGGATTTTCGTATGGTAGTCGGAATGACGAATTCTTCTTCCGATTCACTGCCCTGGATGGCATCGGTATACGTAAGTACTGCAGCAACTGTACCCAACGATTTGACAGGCGCGCATTCGTGGTTCTCACTGGTACTGTCGCATTACAAAAAATGTATTAGTATTCACCTAACGTCGAAGAGCAAGATTCCCGGTAACATCTTCAGTGAGTGTTACCCTATTTTATAACACAGTCGAGATCACGGACGTTTCCCGAATAACGGAAGCACAGAAACAACACAATCATTCGAAAATACGACTTGATTGCGTCTGGTAAAAACATTATCCAGGACCTACAATACAACATCGCGGAGCGTGAAAATCAATATCAAATCGAAATAAAGGAAGCCGCGAACGGAACATATCCTAATGCACCTGTGATGTGCGAATCACGTTGTCCATTTCAAACCCGGTCACATAAGTAATACAATTAAATAAGGGCGTGTAGGGGCAACGCATACGGCTCCACAGTGACTTCACTTCACTGAAGGCGCGCCACTACAGCATTGCCCAGGCTCCATGAACCCGGATCGATCAAGAGGATTGCCAATTTAGTATTTGGGCGCAATACCCACTCAAAAGCCAAAAATACTACCTGAGTTGGGCACCCTCTTATTAGCGTAAACCTATTGATTCTTAAACTAGTCTCGCTTGTGATACTTTTATTTTTCAACAAAACAACTTAATCTTGAGAATATTCCACAAAATATGCGAATGACATTGGCTGTTCTGGCGTAGCCCGTTTTCATTTGACATAAATGCCTAACTAGTATAGTTAAGCTTGTATGTAAACTCGTTTGCTCGTAAAACGTTTTCAGGCGCTAAATTCGATTAATTACTACCCTTTTGCTCGATCCCGTGGAACCTCGTCATCTGATCTCATTTTCTCTCTTGAAGTAGAAAAAGAAAGCTATGATCGGGAGGGAACAAAACGATTCGCGAGCTCGCAGTCTCGAAAACATTGCCGTTTCTCTAGCCTGAGACATACGCTATTGAGTTTGTATCTTCCAAAAATATGATTTGTTTCCAGCAATATCATTTTTTGTTTTGCTCTCCCTGTAGCTTATTGCATTATATTGACAACTAACTGAATTGCCAGCGTACTGACCCCAAACCTGTTGCCAATGTGACCCAATATTTCGCCCTTGAAAACCTATGCTGAATCTATTACGTTGATAAATCATATTTTCCGAGGAAATTTCACATTTTTAATTTTTGTTCAAATTCGTCCTTATCTACAGTTTAGCTATCTACAGAGCACATACTCTCCACTCAAATACAGAGAAACATATCAATCCCAGTCACCCTTCAACAATTATATTTCTTAGTGTTTCATAGCCTGGCTCATGGGCACGATAATCCAACCCACACATGAAGGATCAAAAGCTTTAACTGTTGATATAGGTCCACCCACAACAAGTAATGATCTCCATTGTTATGCTGTCAGGTATTGGTCTTCTGGGGTCAACAGAGGCCGATGTCTGAGAACCTTGTGAACATGATAAGTCCAGATTGCTTCGTCCAATCAAGCCGAATTTGGTTATGCCGCTTGCCTATTGTCTTTGGTGTAGTTCAGGGGTCTGAGGTCGACAGAGGTCAAGGACAAAGAGGATGCCAAGGGGTCGCTGAGCCTTCCGCCTTTCTGGTGATTGCATATTCCCGTGTTGACAATAATTCCCACCTTGAAGTACAGCTGCTGTGATTATCCTCCTGACCTCTATAAAATGGACAGAGCAAGTAGAGATCTTGTTAGCATTCATATATGCCAAATTTTCCTATCTATATGTAACACGTATACCCCTTTTACACTGTATAAATCCGAAACCCCAAGCAATTGAGGTTAAATGACGGCTGGTGGTACTGGCAGTGGGAACACGGAAAAGTAAACAACATTGGTTATTCACAATTAGAGGCGTTGAATCCAACATTAAAAGAAGCGAAACAGCAATACACCCACTCCCTACTGATTCGAATTGTCGGGGGGCTCTCCTGCACCAACATCAGTAGCCTCGAACCAACGCCCAACAGAGTCTGTTGTCATGCAAATTGGAATGTATTCTCTGACCTCCCGACTCGCCCCGCGCGGGTCCAATGGAAGGTCTCTCAATTTCATCATTTCATTTTTTCAATCCCCCAACTACAGATGAAACTTACACCCTTCAGCCTACCGAAACAGTTGTTATCCAATCTCCTAATTTCCCTGGAAGATATCCGACGGAGGTAGACAAAGTCTGGAACTTCGAAACAGTGGAAGGTCATGGATTCACTCTAAGATTTACATTGTTATCTCTCGAGGAGAACTGGGATTACGTGTCAGTTGGGACTGGGTTGGAGCCAATAGTTCCTCGAATGTGCCGCGTTCACTGGATCAGGGTTGCCGGAGGAGACCGTCATCAGATCCGAGAGTATGTGGATGAGATTTACCAGTGACCTTTCAATTACTAGCTCTGGGTTCAGAGCAGAAATCACCGCGTGAAAGGTAAGCCCTGTGCAGTTGATCGAGATCACGCCAGGAATACTGATTCAATTATAAAGAAAAAGTATAACAAACCCAAATCCCTGTTTCCATGTGTACGTAATTCGTAAACATAAAGCCTCGTCTCCATGTGTCCGTAATGCGTAATGCGTAATGCGTAATGCGTAAACAACGATTATTGGGTATTTCAACAAGAGTGTTTCCATATGTCCGTATTGCGTGATGCGTAATCACCCGAACACTACATGTAGCGTCCGAATACGCATTATGCAGCTAAACGGGAAATTCTCGCCTATTATGGCACTTGACTAATGATTTTACTAGCTAATGTAGCATACAGTCTTCTTGAATTGTCATCTTCCCAATTGCTGTCCATACGTTTTATCTCTGTGTTGGTGGAGCTTGGACAATAGTTTAGGTGAACTTAACATACTGACAGAGCTGAAGTTTTTCCCATTGTGGACATTCCTGAGTCATTCTCTTTTTAGGCAATGGGTGTTGAACAAATGATACATTCATAAGGTATTCATATCTAGATATGCCATTTCTTTATTAATCGAAAAAAATCTTCCTTTCCAGTACTGTCGTGACAATAGTTTGGGGTAAAACCTAACAAAGCTGAGTTCTACCATTGGATGACATTACTCTGAACTCTTGTGATGAAACGATATGAAGAATATTTTTATTGGTATTCATGTTTGTTTAATCTGTACTTAATAAATAAAGGGATGAGTCAACTTTGTCACTGTGAATATCTTAACTCATCTCAGACCAATTACCAGTCTCCCCCGATGACTGATAAGACTCCCTTGTGAGGTTTAATTCGTGAGATGTCGAACCCCAGGAGACCGGGTTTCGCATCTCGGTCGGGTCATACCAAAGACTTTGACAAGTGACCTGCCGACTTTTCGCTGGTCGCTCAGCCCAAGGAATTGCAGCAGGGACGAACGAGGGGATGCAATTCATTGCCGTCTGCTTGTGATTACCACCCACCGCTAAAAGGCATTGCCCTGTTCCCGTGTGCCTGGTGAGGGATTTGCTGCTGACTATGAGGTATAGTAGTACAAATATATAGCGCAAATCCGCATCTTCTAATTCTCTCATGCCCCTGGACTCAATTTTGTCCCGTTTGAAAATGGCTTTATTTCTCTACGTCCATTACGCAGGTTCATCACGCCGTAAATAGGAACAGACAATACGCAGGTTCAACACGCCATTGTGCATTGCGCATTACGTGGAGCGTATTCAATACGGACACATGAAAAACGGGGGCTTAATTCGGAGAAGACAGAAGAATAGATTTTACACCAGGCTTCAACAAATTTGATTGCAATACTATTTTTTGTGGTCACTTAACAAGTAGTTATTCTATTCACGAGAACATAATCAAGAGCAGCGGTAAATTGAATGTCTCCAGTGGTATAACATCGCAGAACAATAATCACATGCTTATACCATATCAGTTACATGCATAGTCTACCACTGAAAGCTGAGAACCATCTACATGCACAACTCCCAAGACGCAAGAGGCACACTGCACAGTAACACAAGCAAAGTCAGTAGGACCCTCGTTGCGTCGTGATTCGTGAATAACTAAACACAGTCATGGGACTAAAACATACAGCTATTGTTTTGTTTTTTCGACAGACACACAGGCACCTATCGTAATCGGCAGTTTTGCTACATGTTTGGTTTCGCTATTCGAAGATTTCATTTCATTACCATTCTTTGAATTTGAGCTGCATTATAACAATAACCGATTCAGCGTGATCTATATTATCAGTGCCCCATTTATTATCTTCTCACCGACTTTTAGATTGTCTATTTTTAGTTTGTCTTAAGTTTGTAAAACTGCTTTTACTTCGTGTTTCATTGCGAAGTACTTTGAGATAAATTTAGATAAGAATAAATTATTATTATATTATTATTATTATTATTATTATTATTATTATTATTATGATTATTATTTATTATTATTATTATTATTATTATTATCATCGTAATACTACTTGACGACTTCGCACTCGTAATTTAGACGATGACAGGATACAGCAATGACATACCTTGAATGAATCTAACTAAAACTAAAATTTACAACTCCATTTGTGATTAGCGACACTAGCGTAAACAGATCGAGTGTTTGTTGATCACCTGTTGGCGATTGAATACCTTAATATCAAATTAGAAAAAAAAAATATGTTTAAGCAACAAATTGTGTCTAATAAAGGTGAGTTTGTCGTTTACCGAAAGTCAGACAGATCAGTTCACCCAATTTTCTCCCAAATAACGTTCGACGGCAGTGGAGCAGACTTTAAATTAGCTTGTTGGAAACTGGCAATTCGAGCATTCAAAGCTAGGCTGACGGAAATACAACGAAAACTCGGAAGAATCTCATATACAATGAAAATGATATGTATCTAATGCATTTGAATTCCAACTGTCTCAGCAACACAAATAAAACTATCCTCGTTTTTATGAGCAAACCGAATATAGTTTTGGGCCACATACGAGTTTTCGACAATTTATTTTATTCAGGTTAATTTTGTTCTTCTCCAGCCCAGCTCTGCAGTGAGTAAGTTACCTTTAGGATTGTAATAATTGGATAGGACTCAACATGTTGCGAAAATTGGAGATGTACAATGCAGGACGTTTGGGGAACATGCTCAATATAGTAGGCTACTCCGTAGGCGTTTCAGGTGTTTGCAAATTTTAGTGCCCAATGTTCACTCAGCAGTTTAAAATATTCGATTAAACCGAGTCGGTATGGCTCAGTTGTCATGCTCACTACCCGGGGAGTCGGAATCCCAGTCGGATACTACCGAAGACCTCAAGACGTGTACCCAAAATTCCTTCCCGCTTGGCGCTTAGCACAAGAGTGTGTAGCAAGTACAAACGAGGAGTAAGCAACCAACTAGTGCCGTTGAGTGGGAAGTATATTTTAAAATGGAAGCGTCTTGTCATTTGCCAAATTCAGTTGGACTGATAGTAAACGGTACTGATGAACGCATGTTCATGCGGACAGAGAATATAGGCAACATTTGAACGGAGGTACAGCAAACTGACGGGAACTGACCGAATTTCTACTGATGTTCCTCGTCCTGACAAAGGTGGAAATCCCGTTCGTCCGTGAATGCGATCTACAATACAGATTCAAGACAAACATGAACTTTCATTAAAACGGACCCATTCTCTGTATTTTGCAGGTGTTGGAACGCTTACAACCCCTGTAACTAATGTGACGAAGGGCGGCGCCGAAAACAAGTAAGTCAATCACAGCGACACCCGTAGACTAGAAATCATGTACAAGGAGCTCGTTTTTGTAGCAGTATATTTGTATATATGGAGATGTTTGGTTTTCTCTTATCATTCATGATTAGATACATTTCTGGAACACATATCATTCACACGGAATGAACGACTGCAAGAGAAGATTTTACAAGCACATGGTAGCAACCTAGTACGCGTTGTCTGATTGTGACGAACTAAGCCCTTTGCACGAATTCGGGTCCCGCATTTCCCCGCACTGTAACAAAATGGTTGCGCCATGTGCATGCACTATTCACGAACTATCCACGCACTGCCACGACATGTAGCCCGGTAGCCATTTTGTTATTGTCGACCACCGCTCTCGATCATCATTGCGCATGTGTTGTTTAAAGCTTTTGCCATCAAACTAATGCGCAGCCGATGCGGGAAGATCGCGCGACTTGTCGTCGTAAACTTTCGTTAGAGCGTGAACTGATCGTGAAGTGCGTACCCCTGGGTCGATGGGCACGCATTGGCGAGAGCTGCCACGACTAGTTTGCGAATATTTGCGTGTAGTTCACGAAGTGTTCACGACAATTTCTCGAAATTTCTGTCGTGTGCTTAATTTTTGGGTTTTTGAAAATTTTGTCACGCACTTCACGCATGGTCAGCTTTTCCCGCACGCTGCAACGAACACTTCCCGCATTGGCACGAACTGGTACGAACGAATGCGCAAAACTAGCGGGGGACCCTAATGCGGGCCAGTGTAAAGGTAGGCGTGCGGCCTGGCTGGTGGTATAGTGGGTGCAGTAGGAGTGGATATCCAAGACAGGCGAAGCTGTGTAGTTGGGCGCACGGTTTGATGGGTTGGTACAATTATTAGTGCAAGTGTTTGAAGAATGGGACAAACACGAAATCATTACTTGTCAATTGGCTTCATAGGTGAGGTGTGCGCAGTGTTATTCCAGCTCCATCCCCCATTGAAAACCTGCAATTGCATATAAAATTATTTTGTATAGACAAATCGTCATGTTTTCTGCAGGTATGGTAACGCCGATAGACCATAGCAGCGATCCAGGTGGGTTTCTTACACTGATTCCATTCAAACAAGATGTATTAGCATACGTGCGTTGTGTGGCGAAAGATGTACCTATTATAGACAGTGATATTTCGATGTAGAGTATGAGGGTTATAGAAGACAACTACCCATACTAGTTCGAACTACAGTGTGAACAAATCGGAACATGCACAAGCGGATGCTAAGCATATTGTTCACACATGTTGGTGCGCATGCCTTCGAAATGGCAGCCAGTAAACATATAAAGTCCTGTCCAGACAGGTAGACGTTCGTCCGTTACGTCACGGCAGCAATGTTTGATGTCCGGTTCATGATGCGACGTGGACACCCAACCGTTCGAACAGGATCCGTCTTTTTACTTTCAGTTGAATTGAATGCTGCTTGGGAGAATAAAATTCGACCATTAAAATCGTTTAGGGATGGTTGAATCTAATTTTTCTATTTCATATATCGCACCAAGTCGCCAAAGTAGGTCTGAATTAATATCAAATTCGAATATTTTCGTCTGAAGAAATGCATCTTTCCACTATATGGGTAACATATATGCCGAATATGAACTTCATAAGACTCTTGCGTCCTGTAGTCATCATGCTCACAAGCTTGATCTTTTCCCCTTGGTGACCGGAAACGATCTCGGAATGGCACTACACACAAGTCCGGTAACCTACTGTGGAACATACCCGTTTCCCTGTGTTCTGCATTTATCGTGCTCACAGACATGTGACCTTTGACCCCCAGTGAACTTGAACTGATACTAAAAAACAAGAGGGCTTCTCCTTGTTTTATAAGTGACTCACCTGCTGAATATAATAGGAACAGACAGACCCATGCGACTTCTGAAGTTATCGCGATCACAAGCTTATGACCTTTTGTTCCAGTGATCTCACTTGACCTCAAACTAGCGTTAAAACAGTAAGGCCCTTTCTCTCCATAGAGGTAACATACCTACCAAATATTACCATTGTATAACTTTATGCTCGTCAGTTATCGTGCTCACGTGCAAGCGTCACGTGCACGCGTCACGAACACACACACCATAGCACGAGCCATTGCATAGAGAGTATTCCTTTACCATCGGCAATGAATAAAATCTCCAATCTCTCTATGCTCATCTGATCCAACCCCAATACCCCCTGTCACGTGAGAAAGAATATTCTGATTTTTCTAACTTGATATACTGATTACGCTACCATCCCCTCTCCCTCCTTTCCCAACCACCCACACCACCCCCACCCCTCGTATAGCGCCCGGTTCCACGTATCCCTTCAAACTCGTTACTACGGGGTCAAGTGACACTGAATCCGAACCAAACAAATCGACCACATGCATAGTTGAATAGTGTACCCCTACCAGGCGGGCATGGAATTTGAGCAATGCGGTAGGTGCGTACGCTACGTCAATTTCTTTCTTCTGACGTATTGACGTGGCGAAAACGGACGAAACGGAAGACATCCCAGGTGGAGTTCTGCTCCATTGATTTACGTACGAAGTGACGCCCTTGACGTGACGTGACGTGACGGAACGGAACGTATCCAGTGGACAGGCCTCAGGCCTCTCATCAGCTTGTACAACTAATCCACCAAGAATAGGCCTGCCAGTAATTTTCTCCCTTTCACTTCAGTGTCTCCCATCTCACCCCAAACGTTTCCGTTTCATCAGTATAGAATGATTCGCCGTTCGTGTTAATGTTGGCGTTGGTATTCGCCATTACACTTTAATTGTCTCACCTCCATCGGTTACCCATAAGTCAGCCACTTCGTGTAGAGGTCTTCCTACCCATTTCCGCGCGGAACGTTACTATCGCTTCTTTCTCTCGAAACGATCAAATGGAAAATCTGGAGATCAGATCTGAGGTGGTCACATTGCTTGCATCTGGTCTTCTGACTCTTTTAGCATCACTGTAACAGCAATTCCAGGTAGATATTGGTTTCTATATTCATGTTAACTAGGGAGTAGTAGAATGACGGTGTGAAGAAAGAGGAAGAAGCAGGGATTGGTGTTTATCCTGACCATCCTGTCCTGTTGGGGCCTTGCCCGGAGGTGAGTGGAAGCCGGCCGCTGGGACAGCTTATGAATGGTGCAACTTCGCGGGTACATCATTCCGTTTGGACTTGAAATGGGGGATGGTCAGCCCCATGTAGTTAGTATCTTTGAGGAATGTGCGACTGCAGCGTCGTGATTCTGAAAAGAAAGCTCTTGTCCATGTAGTCCATTACAATAAAGAGGACGTAGGGGACGAGCGCTCGCGTTCGTAAGTGGAGAGGAGGAAAAACGACTCATGTCACGAAAAATGTTGAAACCTCCAAAGTGGAATCCTCTAATTTACCACATCAAGTTCGAACATTAAAAAATGATGCACGTCCTACAATACACTCAAACCCAAACCAAAATGGTTTAACGAGTCCTAATAAAATGAGCCTCAATAAAAACATAAACCATGAGCATATTACATATCGAGAGGTTTATCATACCACGTGCTCATATGGAGTTCTCCACCGGAGTGCTTCAAGTGCTGCGCACATTTACGCCGAAATGATCCACACACGCACGCCAACGTTCATGGTATGTTGCGGCAAAAATCTACTGTGCATATTTTGGACATTTTCTCCAATTCTCCAATAATTGCCTGGGGGGAGGATCACTCGACATGACGGTGGTCTAGCTGAAAAATTATATGAAGGGGGAACGTTCGGCTGATCTCTAAGTGAAGAGCCCTAACCGATCGAGGATATACAGATCTGGAATACAAGTCTGTGAATCGTGTGTTCATGATTGGTTCAGTAGGATCAGTGTGTACTTACACGTCCCAGCAGCTCTAGATGTTATGTCGATCTGTGTCTTGATTCTTATCGGGCCACCAAACGTTCAGCCCAGACATATGAGGGATTACAGTGTCATTAGCAGCTGTTGCATGTGATGATACTAGGGAATAAAGGTCAAGAATATAAAGAAACATACTGGGGTCCTATTGCCGGTAAATACAAATGCCGGAGCATTTCCCCTACTAATGCTGTGTAGGCATGTGGCAGGGCAGTGCGTTTTACAACATGTTCGCATTCTTTTGTCATCGAAGTTTCGAGCAGGTCAAGTAGTAAGTTAGTTAATCGTTCAGAAAGGTATCACAGGCCCACGGACAACTCCTGACAGATCTAGAACAAACTGGAAGTCGGCTTTTAGGTTCTGAAGGAGCATTATTATTCATTGCGCGGAGAATGGCTGAATACAACTTTGACTCGGGGGTATGTGCTTCCTCCACTTTACCCACATATTTTTCATGCAAGTTGTCAGGATCCTACATTGAATCCCGCTTGGTAGATTAATTAAATTGTTAGACATTGATATGTTGTTCTATTCTCAAATGTAGTTACAATAGGCGTTTGTTCGAATGGATACGGTTCAGTAATTTGAGTAAGAACACTGATGATTATTTTCATGGCGCCGAAATACATAAATCCATTTTCCGTGCGCGCCAAATACTCCAAATGACCAGAAACCAAATACTTGCCCTCCTGTGGGCTGTTCCTGGAAAAAACAAACACGAAAACTGACCACCAGGATTATGTGTAGAGCTACGCCCCGTAGCTATTCATAGTCGGAACGCAATCGCCTGCCGCTTATGACAATGATATAAAATACTACTAATATTTTTGTTATCCAACGATATTTAGGACAGAACAAAGAAACGATTGTGGACTACGTTTGCCCTAATAGAATCTGCAAAGGCTCAAAAACGAAAAGCAAAAGAGATCAGACCTGACCTGAAACGACCGACCAGAATTCATAGGGGTACATCGCAGTCGATGTTACTGAGATTAAAATTGAACAAGATAAATACGTCAAAATTGAAGAGCACGTGGTCTAAGCCTATTTATATTATAGGAAAAGCACATATTGATGCATCCAGATATCCAGAACGGTTTCGAAGCTTTGCACTCAATGTGAATTTACCTCGTATAGTTCGGGTTGAACCGTGTATTTCGCTCTCTCCCAACATTGACTTCATTTGAGATTTTTTTTTTTCATTCAGTTGTAAAGGGTTCAATTATATACGCTACATCCTAGAAATTTACTTCATTGTCGGTATGTTTTTTTTACTACTTCAGATACGGTACCAGTGTGCGACGATGATGTTTTCGCTGCAAGCAATCCGTTGTGACGGCAGGGCGGATTGTCCTTAGGGGATAGACGAGCAGACCTGGTGGTAATCTTAGAAAATTGCAAATAACGAGTATTATCCATAATTCATATCACATGGAGGCAGAAGGAACGCACGCGGTTTGTAGTAGATAGATATATAGAATGACAGCATTATTTATAGTGCGTATACGGGAGGGAATACTTCATTTTGATGGCCTAGTGGCTTTGTTGTAATGGCTCCAGGACACATTCCGCGCGTCGAAGAAAGAAAATGGAAGTGGATGTACTTCGGGTGGGCCATAATGAGTATAATTTCGGATGAATCACGGGTAATCTTAACTTACAGAGGTCAGGCCATGAAATCAATCACTTAACCTTCTAGCTTTCTAGTCCAATATATGATTGCAACGGAGGATCCCTGCTAGTTAATGAAGGTCATACTAGATTGAAATCGTCGAAAATTTTCATCGCGGACATTCGTTGTTTCCGTGGTTCCAGGTTATTCTTCAGTACACATCCCTGCTCATTATTCTGCACGACAGAAAGCCATTGATAGTAATGGTGGTGAATATACCGACGAAGGCCCGACAGGTCTCCCGCACCTCGCCTATGTATATGCCATGTTATTCCAGTTGGCCTGGTACTCTCATAAACGCGATGGGTCTCTGACATCAGCGAAAACTACGTAAGCTATCTTCATCCTCGGGACGAAGTTAGCGAGGGATTCATGCAAATCATGAAGCTGTTTTGTGTGGTGGTGTGGTGAGTGTGTGTATGTAACGCCTGGGAAGCTCGACTCCACTCGGATGGATGAAACCATACTTGGTAGTGTGTTCCATGATGAGAGCTACATGAACTCTTGTTTTGGCGGTGAGGGTCGAGGTCATCTGAGGTCACTAGAGGTCAAAAGTTGAAAAACCGCTGAAGTACGAAGCTGTGTGATCGGTTGAATTAAGTTGAAATTAGGTGTGGATCTGTCTTATGGGGAGTAAGTTACATGAATCTTATTCTTTTTCGCGTTATAGGTAGGGGTGAATTGTGGTCAAAAATAGGGAGGGAATTAGGGTCTTCCACAGTTTCATCATAAAAGGACGAGCGCCGTTGATGGCTGCACTACGAACATTCTATGCAGTTTCTTCCTCGATGTGCTGGGGGAATCCATTCATCATCACGCGGATCGTTGTATATGATATTGCGCACCACCTCTAGTCCACTCAGCTCTAACATAGTTAAGAATATTTGTGTCTGTGGACATGATTTTTTCCAGGCCTTTAGCTGAGGTAGTTGGAACATTCTAGCTATCCGCATGTGGCCTGCAACTTACTATATTTTTTTTACAGCATAGGCTTCTACAACCCGGGGTCACTTGGAACGGCAACTGCTCACAAAACGTAACGGTATCTCCTAATCAGTTAATTCAGCGCCAGCTTACGGCGGGCGTCACAATGAGGCTCCAGTACAGCGGTTCGTTTCCTCTTGTTCGCTGAGGATTCTGAAATGGTTTCCATAGCGACATCCAACTATGGCAAAGATTAGCCCCATGAGAATCAGGAATAGAGCCCAAGCATATTCCTACCTGTATCGTTGCCGACTACCTTTATTCAGTCATTCCAGCGGAAAAGGAAAACACGCCAGGAGGTCAAATTTTTGCAAATGATGTTGCAAGTGCCCCCAAATCAAACAATCAGCAGCACCGCCCAATAAGGACAAGTTCGAATATGCTGCTTGAATCCGCGCTCCGTAAAGAACAAGAGCTTATCAATCGAGCAGTACATCCGTGACAATGATTTTGACGTGGTGGCACTGAACCATACCCAGGCTGTGGCCCCCACAGTGGACAGTTGCTTGCTCTATGAACTGGTGTCGGCAATGGGTACTCCATGACACAAGTTCCACGTCCTGGAAGGAAGAGGGGTGGCGATGTTGCTCTGCTGCACAAGTCGACTCTTGGAATGAAAAAGACCACACCGAAGACGGGAGACACAGCAGTTACTCAGTTTGAGTATATGGATTGTCATCTCATAGCCGGCGATTCGACAATACGAGTTGCTGTTGTATACAGGACTTCGTGACCGGTAAGACGGACTTCCTTATCGTCGGCAATCTGAACTTTCACGTGGATGACCCAGATGACAACAGTGCTCAGCGTTTTCACAACACGCTGAAGTCGTACGGTTTCGTTCACCACGTACAGGATCCTACCCACGTGTGCGGTCAGCGATCCTGCTCTCTCGATCACATTGGCAGATTAACACGTGACCATTTCGCGGTAAGCTTCACAACCACTCCAACGAAGCCAGCCCCTTCCGCATAAAAGTGTTCTTACCGAATACACTTAAAAAAATCGACTTGTTGCCCTTCTTTCACACGGGATATCGCCAACTTGCCTTTGCTGAATCGCACGACTGGGACCTCGACTGAGCTTGTCGACGCTTATAAAAACGGTCTGTTGACTGTGCTGGACAACCACGTCCCCATCATCAGAAAGGTGATAACACTGAGGCCAACCCAACAGTGGTACTGAGTTGCACGAAGTGAAGCATCTCCGGCGCAAGCTAGAACGGAAATTGCGTGCGAGGGGTCTTGCCAGGTCAGAGGTCATCTGAGGTGACCTATATGTCAAAGAAGTCTGAAAACTTCGGAACTCCCAGTGTTAGTCTGTAATACAGGAACCATATTGGTTGGTTGAAAGAATGGGAAATTTGTCAGTCGTTACGTTGCCCTTAACGAGCTGATACAATATCCCTTTCGTCCTAGTGTCTAGCTATAAGTTGTTAAAAAGAATCAAAGAATCACCGAGCCGTTTGGCTTTCTGGTTGCTTCAACTGATAGTGGACACTAACTTTGATCTATCATTGCTGGATATGGCGATATTACACAAAGAACTCTATCAATATATCTATACCGAGTTAGTGAACTGTTCCAGGTTGCGATTGCGTTCAGCATAATTCTGGGCGTTCGAAAGACGCACATTCACTCGTCTCCATTAGGATGCGAACGTTATTGATCCAGAGACTGTGAATCAAATTAGCGCAAGAGAAGCAATCGTGGACAGCAGGCTTAATTCTCGTGTAACAAATAATTTGCGAATATTTGTGGTATTCCACTTTGCTTGGCCAGTTGAGGTGAATAGTTTTGTTACATTTTTTATATTAACATTTTTTTTTTTAAGAAGAAGAAAACTGAAACCCCTAAATTGCTCGTGTCTACGTGCCTATAAAATAATGGTGTCGCTCCGCCAAAATAGTAATCGGCGCCCCGAGTGAATTTGTGTATACGTCCTTCTTCATCATGAAGTTCTCTCGATTGAGCGGTGGTTGACGAGTCGGGCTGGCTTAGGAGGGAATTAGAAAAAATGTCTGAACTATCTTGTAGAAAACAACTTTAGTGCACCTCACTAATTAAAGGAGTTTGCAGTGACTCGCACAAAAAAATAGAAAAAACCCATAATATTATGAAATTGATTTCTTTGATTATCATTCCAGTTTCCGAGACCAGAGTACAGATCGATATCGGGTTAACGTTGGCGGGTCAGTGTACCGAGTCTCGTACATAATACCACTCAGTGAGACGAGCCGGAAACAATTGCTTGTACCGTTCGTTGCATCGCTGTCACATGGCGTGTATCTGGTGAAACTAGATTTCGCACGGTAGAAGGGTTCGGGACAGAGATATTTGCTCCTTCTCTTCCAGGAAGTGATTCCTACCTTGCGCCGGGCTCGTACGTCGACATTGTGGGCCTGCACTGGTTTCGTCAACGAGGATGGTCTGGCCGGTGAGTTAATGCTTTTAGTTCTATATAGGTAAACCTCGATGAACCAATATTTCCTAGTTTGATCTTGAAATCAACCTGAAATAGCCTACAATGAAGATGTGATCACGTTGCAAATGTGCCCGAGTGGGAGAGAGAATTATCGAAATACTCGGAAAGGATATTCGAAGGAATTTTAAGAGTGATACGTGAAAGAAGGGCGTTTTCACCCGATACTATTTTACTGTGGGGTCATGTCTCATTATCATTCATTACGATGAATATCAGCTCCTAGAATATCAGGTCGAGTTAGGTCAGGGTCAGCAGTTCAAGGTTACCTATTATTGTAGTCATTGCCAGTTGTAAGTTTTAGCAGTGACAAGACAAATGGAGCATCGTTCTATGAACATATTCGAGCATCATGGTACAATAAATGAGCTAGTTTACCTAGGCTAGTACATTTACATTACCCGTTTTATCGTTTGACAATGGCGAGACCATCGGAGGACAAATGAAACGTGTTATCTGCCTATTCAAGCGTTGCGGTTAGTGTAATTCCTTGTCAGTAGTCTCTTGTCAGTTTCTATCGTATTTCGTCTCGAATATTTCCACCCCGAATGAATGGTTCAAGTCATATTGGATTCGATTATGCATATGCCCGCGTAATCAGGCCGTGTAAGACTCAGCTCGATTGGGCGATCTTGGAATGTTAAAATGAATCTTTGGAAGTATACTATTCTCCCAACATACGAACATACCTTTGCCCTATGGCTGCCATCCAATAATGTTCTGATATTTTGCTGACTATGGCATGATACATTTAGGTAACTCTCTTACTTATAACTTACAGTTACCATTCCAGAATATTTCATTTTGGAAGCCACGACCTTTTTTTCAGCAATTCATAATTCCTTCCAATATTGCGCATAACGTTGAATTCACCCCTACGAACCAGCACGGACTGTTCCAGATGACCAACGACTATATCTTTTTCCTGTTTTTTTTTAATCGTAGTCCCCGAGATCATTACCTTCATTCAAGAGAACCAGTCGTATCAAGGGACTATTGCTTGAAACAGAGGGAAATTCGGTCCCCGTTCACGTCAACCAGACTTTCTGCACCGGATACTCACGCAACTATGGTCGCGACTGCTACGTAATTCACAGGAAACAGCAACTTGGTTTGATAGCTGACAACTACGGCACGACCACCAATTGAAAATTGAGTGACAGGGAAGGAGAGGAATGAGGCAATTGAGGGGGAAGAACAATCATTAAATTAGCATTATTCTTGTTTTAATGCTGGGGGCCTCCATGAAGGTTCGCGTTCACTACCACATATCATAATTTATGTCGACCACCCATTTCGACTGAACCACTGAAGGAGGATTCTTCAAACATGTTCCAACCGTAGCCGTGCTTGAATATGGGGCCTGGGTTAGAATGTCTTAAAACGAATGTGCAAGTTCTCACCCGCCATTTCACCACTGATGTAGACTAATGATAATGATAATGAACCAACTTTCCCGGTACAATTAGCGCTGTTATGCCAGTGTATGGTCTTTAGTGTACGTCAGATTCCATAGCTCATTACGTTGGCGGAATAATACACTCATCGTTTTAGGTTCCAGTTCATCGAAAGTAACCAAATTGTTATTTAATATTTTTTTTTTTTTTTAGTCATTAATAAATACAATAGCCAACAACAAAATCATGGTTTTCGTTCGAAAGAAGTGATCGATAATCATCATTATCTTACCAACTATATATTCTCTCGAAGCAGGGAGGGCCGTTACAAGCTTCCACGACACATGCGCTCGATTAATTTTGTTTGTTCGTATCACGGATACTCCACAGAACCTTATGGTGGACCAATCCTCTATGACAGCGATGGACTGGGGTACAAGTTGGTCGGAGTGGTGACACAGCAGACTAATGGTGGATGTACCCAGACGTTCAGACCGAAGGTAATCCGCTCGTTTCCAGTCAAGTTGACCTAATCCGTGAGATCATGTCACATCTATAACAAATATGAGACAGCCCATGCAAACGTGTCTATAGATGTGGGCCATCCAAAGGAGTGTCTGATTGAGGAGAAGGATTGACAGGGGTGGACGCGGGAGGGGGTTTTTGTATACAGCGATGCACTACATGGCTTGACATGCTCAGTTTCATAATGGATTCGATGAACCTGACAAGACGGTTTTTGGTGTTTACTGCTCCACAAGGCACAAAACCTGAAAACCATTAGCGTGGTTAGTAGTCCAAGACCCCTGTCTGAGAGGTCTCGCCAAGTTGCTATAATCCTATCCTCGAGTAAAAGTTCCGAGAAAAATTGCAGCACCAGTCTGGTGAATGCCCATGATTTATATTTTGCATATCTCATTTGGTAACAATGTTCACCCATTGCATCGCAGCAGCATTTCGTTCACATTTTTGTCTTTATATTCCTTCCAAATTCAAATGGTTTCAGTTTACAAATATGGCCCTCAATTTAGTACAAAATGGAACAAATGAATTAAAAGAAAATTTACATATACATCCCTTACAGTATAGCACCACTGAACACAACATCTGGTACATAAAGGGATAAAGACTAAACAGGAGGCAAATGGGAACCAGACACTGCATCACATTATCATTAGGGAAGGTTATTTAAATTTAATTTTTTAATAACATTGGAATTCACAATATAAAAAAAATATAAAAAATCCGGGAATACGACCCAATTGATATCATAATTTATCATTAAACGAGCCGGAGACACATTAGAGTAACACTAGTTGAGCAGAAAAGAAGGCACACAAAAATATCACCTGTCCATGAATTTATTACTCACTGGTCATACAGAACGATCTGACAGTGAATAAGCCCTTACTGTATAAACCGGCTCAGTGTGATATGGGGCAGAAGTTCGAGCATTTCTCCAACCAGCTGTCGAGAGGATGTGTTGAATTGGAACATTTTTTTCTGAACAAGGCAGAGGCAGGAGCTTCTCTAACACTGTGTGCCTTAATCATGTCCTTATTTTATTCCCCGCTGGCATCCTGACGCGTCTCGGCGAACTGACCCCACGTTGACTCATAGCTCACAATGAACGTGATTGGTTTCTCAAACCTTCAGTTCTGCCGATATACGCCTCACCGCCGAAAAAAAAAAAACACATACAGCTTCATCACTACACGAACACTTGTTGAGGAAGACTTTTCCTTCATGTTTATCTAGCCTCGATGGATTGCCTAACTTATTATCAAACGTCGGAACACCAAAAGCAGATCCAACTTATCTAATTTTTGTTTGACATCTCTGGACAGACACTAAAGCAATAAGCGCAACTACCTTGTAAGACACAATGTTTAGGAGTCATTGGTTCCAATAGGACTGAAAAATTGTACAGAATGATATATTGGTATTTAGGAGAAGGCGTTCTCAATTCAAATACTTACTTATACCAGGAATATATGACACTAAAATCCGAATGTTTCTAGTGACACACCAGAACCAAATTCCCCCTAGCAAAACCTTGTCACACGAAGGGACCTCATGCCTCCCATTTTGGCAACATAAAACATAGCAACCTCGCTATCAGTCTGAATTCTAATGTGATCTCAGACAATGAGAACACGATGCCGTTGAACCAAAATAAATTGCCTTCAATTCTAACACATTTATATGGCAGTTTGCAAGCTCACTTGGCCAAACTGAACAAGCGGAGACCTGAACCCCCTCAATCCCCAACCCCCATTGGAGGCATCCACTGTCAAAATGTCTCTAGGATGACCATGAGAAATTAACTTGGTAGCTGAATCGATGTAACGTCGCCACCACCTAAGGTCGCTTTTACTGTTAGCTGAAAGGTGTGATGAAGCATTCAACGGCCTCCCTGAATCGTTTAAGAATGACTCTTTGTCTCGCTCTAAACTGCGATAAAACAAAGAGCCAAATTCTGTTCATAGAAAGTTGGCCACTAAATACAAATAAAACATACCTGGTTAAAATAGTTTTAGTTTTTATTTCCTCTTCCGAAGAGGGAGAAAAGTCAGTGTTAAAATTGTTAATACTGTTGTGGGGTGTGATTCCGACTTGGTCTCATGAATAATACCCAACGTCTGCAAACATCAATTGTACACTCCACAGACCTCTCGCACTCTGCGAAAGTATCACTAGTGAAAACAAGTCATCAATATATGTCATTTTTTAATACCTCTGTTCCTAAAAACAGAGAGAACTGGTTTCAATAATTTAGTGTAACATCGAGGGGCAGATGACTGCCCATTCGCCAGACAAGTATACTCGAATAATTGATTATTCCAGATGATTCGTAAATATTTTTTGTGGGATTCATGGATGGGAACAGAATAATCAGCGTCCCGGAGATCGACTGCCGCCAATGTATCAGTAGTCCAACCATTATTCACAGAAGAACACCTTCCATTTTGAAATGATGATATTTTACACACGGATTTACAAGACTTCAAATTAGGAACATTCTATTAGATCCATCTTGCTTTGGGACAAAGAAAATTGGGGAGACAAATTCTCCCATACAAGGTTGTACATTAGCTATCACTCCCTTGCTACTAAATTGTCGATATCAGCAAAGTGAAAGAAAGTGCATTTCCGACCTAACATGGTCGGAAGAGGTCAGAAAACCTTCAATCTCAATCTTTAAGCCCGTAACCATGTTCAAAATCTCTGTATCAGATTTGATTGATCTCCAAAGATCACCGAAGCCGAAATACGTCCAGCCACCTCAGTATTACCAGAGAGGAAGCATACCTCACTTGTGATATTGATTTGAAGTACTCATTTCGTCGTTGTTCCTCGTCCCCTTCCTCTTGGGGGGCTCCTCTTTCTGAAGAGGCCCTACGTCTTACAGTTTCCTCTGAACGATCTCCCTTTAAAGCCCTGTCAACGGCTGATCGATGCGGCTACTTTGAGACTCATCTTGCCGGTTTCAGAGATTTCACGAATAGATTTTGCAACATCATCTCCAAAGAGATGAGTGGTGATGGGAACATTAGGGTTACAGATATCTGAAAATCTTGTGTTCAAATCAGGCTTGATCATGTCTCTCTCGGAGCCAAATTTAATTCAAGATCAGCATGGGCGAAAAGGGTGATCGCAATCGAATGTCATGAACAGCACCCCTATCAAGATTAGGACACTTCAAACAGCCCTTGGTTGCCTCTGCAAGGCAATTATGGCCCTTGCTAAGTGGCTGACTTGAAATTCCAACTCTCACTCCCAATAGATCATTTTAGTTTGTCCCAAATTAACTGGTTGACCAGTGTCTGTTGCAATAGCTCAGTATTCTGTGGCCGGGTATTTCTTCCAATCTATCTTATGACATTGTGATAGTCAAAGATTTCGCAATAATAGTTGCAATTTTGCAGGGGGGCTATTTTGCCTTCTCAATATATCTGTTGGACAAGACTTCGTCCAACAAATCATCAGAATTTGGTGGGGAGTCTGAAATTCATTGAACAGACTAGATACATCGTCCGCAATCTCTAATTTCGCCTCCTTGCAATATTACCTTCTGCTGTGTCATCACTCATTCGCTGTATCTTGAGTTAACCCTTCATAGGCTACGCGTCTAATTTTGGACATCTCGGACAAACCATCTTCGCAAATATGATGATGGTCTTCTGAATGTCTCATACCCTTCAAAGTACCCTTGTTTTTCGAGGAAGAAAGTTGTGGCTTTCAAATAAGCATTAAATATTGGGGAGTCAGTGTGCCCCCCCCCCCAGAAAAATCCTTCACAAGTGTGTTTACATTTGAAAATTACCGAAATTTGACCTTTCAACCTCAAGCGACCCCCAAAAATCTCGAACCTCCCTCTCAAACGGAATACGAAAGACTAGTTGTATATATACTTCTCCCACTTTGGGGGTCATAGCTATTCATCCTAACTAGTTACTGCAAAATTGACCTGAAAATATGACCTTTTTTGACCACCCCCTATATCGGCTGATTTTCGGGGAGGGTGGGTTCCGGAAAATCATAAGCTCCCCCCCCGACAAATTTTGATGTTTTCGGTAGCCAAATCCTTGCCGATCGTTTTCTACGGAGATTGTTGCCTACTATTGTGCAATAGCGCCATTAATGGGATTAAACCTAAAATGCGGACTGACCTCGTGACACCTCGTGAATCCGGAAAACGGTTCGCAAACGGTCCCCTGTACTAACGTGCTGCTGACTTCTGTTACACGATCGAATTGGGCTGATTTCCACTATTTTTTGCTGGCTAGTAATGGGGAATATAGCAAACATGTTTGTAGTTGGGGTATGTGAATGTATATTCATTCGGGACTTGCAGTGGAATTTACCCAAAGCTCAAATAAGGCAAGGTATGCGGAAATGAGGTATTCTGAATATTCATCAGGCAAAAGTGAAGAAATTGTCATTTTTTCATGGAAACAGCAATTACATGGCTCTTTTTCTATCAAAGGTAAGACAAATGTCCATGCCTTCATATGGAATGATTCTACTGATCAAATTATTCCTCCATACTGTACCAGATAGATGAGAATTGAACCTCATTTGCATATGCATAATTATGTTCTACGCGGGCCATTTTGTTGGGTTGAGGCGGAAGCCCTTTTCGTTCTCATTCCATTGATAGAAAGGTTTCTATAGACAAATCATGGTCCTATTTTAAGTCAGAAGTCATATAAAACAAGTGTCTTATTTTCTACAAACCCCCAGTTGATTAAGGGTTAACGGAGCCACCATGTTTGTCCCTGATGAACCTGCCACCAGTTGGCCGCAATTTCGAATCTTCGCAATAATCCAGCTCCTCAGTGGGCTATGGGCTAGCCATGATAGGCTCCTGTATGGCTCTACTCTCTGTTTAACAGCGTGAGCCTATAGAAGAAATTAACGCGACAAAGTTTTCTGAATGTTGTTAATGAATACAATGCTGGAATCACAATCATGTCTATTCCCAAATTGTGACTTACATTAAATCTTCTGCGCCAAATTTACACAAAACAACGGGTAGCGTAGTTAAATCAACTATTTACTCCAAGTCACCATTTACAGTACGGCCACAATGAAGTCTCTCAAGATATAACTCGGTGAATTGAAGAAATGAGTACCAATTCACTCACCAACAGGCTACGAAACACCATACGGCCTTTTAAAATTAACACCAAAACTGCACTACGCCAGTGATAAGTAAACAAGTACGTGTGAACATTTCAGACTCACAACCACTCAACCGCTGAGAACACTGAATGAAAGAAAGCCCATCCAATCAAGCTCTCTAGTTGAAGTTACTCAACTGAGTCGGCGACACATGAAGCTCTCGAGTCGGTGACACGCTCTCACGTAGCTCAGGAATGTAGAGCATAGCGATTCCGATATTGGCATCATATCTGGTGACTGGTTCCTGGATTTCCTAATCGGTTGGTAATCGGGCGTAGTCAAGAATATCACCCAACTGTTGAAATGCTCGGTTTGAAATGCTAAAACTGAGATGTACTGACCACCCTTGTTATCTGTCTCCCGTAATTATTCATAAGTGGATACTGTCGTGATGTGAAATAAAACCCTCCGTGTTATTCATTCGGCTGAATTCGTGGACGACCTTTCCTTCTCTACTGTTTAGTTAGTTTTAAGGAAACTACTCCCAAAACGATCGGTCGTGAAGTCGAGTCCCTCGACCTCCCAAAGTGTACACGTCCCATCTATGTGGGACTATGAACCTCTGGCCAATTGTTATAACAGTACTTGTTTTTTTGTCTTTGCATCCGTTTTTTACCTGTGTCATGTCTCGGAAGCGATAATGTTTAATCAGCTAATAGTATACTCCTCATTATTACATCAAGTTCCGCTCTTCATCTGTCGGAATTCATGCATATACATAATTACCTAGAGAATATAGTTTCTGTAACCGACCTATCACTAACCGTGTCATTTCTGTCGTTCTCATGGGTCTTCACTTCTGATCCCACCCATACCTGTTATATCACTTCCGGGCTAGAGAAGAACTTGGGCCCTGTACGATTTCATTCGAGAATAGAATTACGAGCAAAGGATGGATCCATAACAAATCCCAGATGGGAAAAGTTAGGACAAAGGGAACTTGTCAGCATCAGAACCGAAGGGTTGTGAGAAGAAGAGTCATCCACTATGAGAGACGGAGGTGTATGGGACATGATGGAGAATACCTATATAAGGAGCAGTGCTCGGTAGCAAAGAGGGAGAGGGCGGAGAGGAGCAGCAACAATTCAGCGATGATCGTGATATCGGATTATCAGACTGTAGCAGTTGAAGAAACACTTCGGATGAGTTTGATGACTTCATCGTATCAATGATGCCAAATGATACTAAACGTGGAGTAAACTCAAATGGAAGAGGAATTTGAGCTTTGCAGAGCCGCAACTGGGCGTCAATTCAAAGAGTTACGAGAGCCGAAGAAGAAGCAGAGTTCTGAGGAGCATGTTTAGTCAATTTCATTAATATGCGACTTCCATCTTCTGTCCGTAATTCGGACTGAACCGTGGAGTTTAGGAGCGTTAGCCTGAGAACTCCTCATAGCAAGATACATCTTCGGGTGATGATTGACTGCTTATTTTTCATGGAATTGAATTTGACAAAATTGTTGTCCCATTTGCGTTATATAAAGGTTCTGATTGAAAAGGTTAGCAGTACAATGTGCTTGGCAGGGCAGGTAGCAGGAGGGTTGCGATCTAATGAAATGTGTCATCAGCGAACGAGAACACTGGCCAACAGGGCAGCAACAAGGTCAATAATAGAGAGAATAAACGGGTTAGAGTGATCACGGATATCGACGGAATGAACAATGACAGCTATTCGCCGGTTGCAGATAAATCAGTGATCCAGCTGATCAGAGGAAGGTGGTTTCCGAACATCATGAGCAATCAACCGACTCTACCTAGCCTTGTCTGAAACCGACGACCGAATATGGGTAGGAGAAGCTAGTAGGTCACTTCTACTTCTTGACTCATACTGATACTCAGCAGGCAACAACTCACTGTCAGGTAGGCAGCAGTTTGGTTAGTGATGATCGATTCCGTGATCTGAAGGTTTTTGGAGTCAATGCAAGAGTCGATATTTACCAGTACCATATTCAGCCCATATTCTTGGGTTGAAGCTACATGGGCAAGCTTCCAGTATGAAAGAGGGATTGCAGAGGAATCAGAGAGCACAGCGATTGAGAATGATAACAGGCATATGGTTAGGATAATCAGATTTCTTGGTATTGAGAGTGCTGAGAACTCGACGAACTTCGCGAATTGGAAATTTAATAGGAAGCATTAACGTTCCACCACATGGAACTTTTATAAGAGAGAAGTTTTTGTACGATAGGACATGCTTTTTCTTATATTATCTTTATATCACAAAGAATCGGTCTAAAAACCTTGGAAGCACTTTAGACTGTTCTGACTTACGAGGCATGAACAAAAAATGTACACTCTCTAATTTTCATGTTCGATCTGACTTAATTGAACGCAAATTTTGGAGTCACTTGGACCACTTCTCGGAGGACATAATTTTCAAACCATACACTCCCACGAACGAGGTTATGCCTACATTGACAATTTTTAAAGAGCTACTTTGTGGCTTAGTGGGGAGCCTTTTTTCACAGCAGCTAAAACTGCTAATATGACGCCATTGTCTCGAGAGGGTCATCCAGGAAAATTCAAGTAATATTTCGCATTGGCTGACCGCCATCTGGTTCTCAGAGTTTCTAGGCATGACTATGGATATGCCAAGAATCCTTCCTCAGTCCAAGACCCTACTTTCGAGAAGCAATACGAGTCCACCCAATGGCAAAATACCTCAAGCTTGAATGATTTTCAGGTCAAACACCGGAGTTATACTCTCGTCATGGCGTACAAGCACTAGAAACTACATACCTCCTACCAGCGACGTTGTGCCGCCCTTTTGTGAAATCCTGAAGGATTTCCCCGTCACCCCCGTTCTAGACCTCAGGAGACTGTCCGTTGCCGGTTAAGGTTGGTTGAGTCTCAACGCATTCAGTTCTCGTGAAAGCAAATTGTTTGAAATTCCCATTTGTAACATATAAATACAGTGCTGAAATGTGGAAGTCTCCCTTGATCGACATGTCATTCGTTTTTTGGGGGGAAAAAAAAGTCTCAGATGTGGCAATAACATCCGAGATGTTTTTACATTATCAGCACCATCTTTGAAATACCATGGAATCACTGGAGCTGTTGCATGCTGGGAGGCAAAAATATAAAAATTAAACGATCCCTCACGTAGGGAAGTTAGAATACTGCGACCGGGTCATTGTGTCACGTTGCTACAAAACATAGCATGGCTACATAACCAGAGCTGTACCCTGCCACCGCAATTTGTTCGAGTCAAGTCATATACATCCAAAAATAGTGTCAAGTCATTTCAAGCACGCTACTGTACGAAGTCAATGGTAGCAAGTCATTCAATTCATGTCAAGTGCCAGCACTTATCAACCCCAATTTTCGAGTCGCGATGTCTACTACCACTGCATGATAAGTATCGTTTTTGCCGAACTTTGAATACATTCAGACACATTCCTGTTCTTTTGATCCTCACACGTGAAACTCACATAGATTAACATAAGTCGATGTATTTACATTCTCGGTTCAAACCATCAGTGGAGAAGTGCCTCAAGGATATGTCATCTATCCAACCTTGTCTGTCTTTCTCAATAACCTTCTCGATGTCGTCCTCCTGCCCCGTCTTCTCTTCTGCTGATTTCAACTGGTTTCAACCACCCTCCTCATTGCCTCACCAAGCGCAGGTAAACTGCTGACTTCCTTGAACCTCTCTATTGTAACTATGTATGGTTGTTATGATCTGGTTCAAGTTCATTCCAGAAAGAAAAAAAAAACTGCACAGCTCATCATCTCTCGGAAGCGTGACAAAACTGTCGCTAGCATCTCCTTCGACAGTTCTGACCTGGAATTCCCAGACTCCATAGTTCCTTTGTTGCATGCATCTGACTCCTACTCTTAGCTGGAAATCTCTCATTGCAGATATTGCCAAGCTGGCCTCTCAGGAACTTGATTTCTTTTTTCCGCTCTCGAAACTACTTTGAGCCTGTTCATCTGTTGCTGATTTATGAAGCACAAATTAGCCCCCAGCGGGAGCACTGTTTTCACGTTCGGGTGGAACCCCTCCGACATTTTTCATATCTTCGATAAGATACAGTCCAAGGTCTATCAAATCATCGAGATTTACTTCGGACTTCCCCTTTTATCCTTGCGCAGCGTAGATGTACATGTGTCGCAGCTCTCTCCTTTTCTATCGCCCCGTCTTTGGGCATTGCTCCTCCGAGGTAGCGCCGTTATGCTCCACCCTTCATCCTATCCCGGGTAACTCGGCTGGCAAGCAGGGTGTATCGATATACTGTTCCTCAATCTTCCTCATTCGTCGTCGGAACCTCTCGCCTTTGGAATGCTTGCCATCTGTCTTCTTCTCTCCTCTCCTACAGCCTTCTTTTTTTCAAGCCTAGATTCAAAAAGCTGTCTCTCGCTACTCTCTCATTGCTCATCAACTCTTTCTCGGGCGGGCTCGTCAGAGTTTAATCTTTTGCCCGTCTGCGGCCCCTATAAAATCTGAACCAGAGGTCAGAATCTTGTTTCCTATACTAGTCCAGTATAGTAAGTTCAACTAATCGAATAGGACATAAATTCGAGTCGTAACCATTACTGTGTCCACTGCTTTGTGGCGGCAAACAGAGCTGTTAGAGTATCGTACGAAATATAAATTTGTGGTAAAAAAACTAGAATGGGTACGACACTGTTTGTTGTGGTCACTACCAAAACGTTCCTAGTAAAACATACCATGATAGATCGGCAATTCCATAGAACTTATCCATTTTTTCTAATATAATAGAAGGTTCTGGGTCATCATCATCCTCCTGAACACATGCCCTTCAGTTGTTTTGTTCGTTTCAGCGCAGTCTGTGATTTGGAATTTAGTGAATGATTCCGCCTTGTCATCAAACCCGACGGTCAATGTCCAGAGAAGTCGAGTGAAGTGAATGCACCATGCAAGATACCCCTGTAAAATTTAGTCCATGTGAAGCGAGGAACGTAGCAGTTGATGGTAGTTAATTCCAGGGCTGGATGTTCGATCGCACCTGCACTTTTCCCAGATAATTGATCCAAGGTGAATTGACTTGGAAGGTCCGATTTGTAACGGAGGAGATGGAGGCATTAACCTTCATTCGTCTTCTCATACGGCTCCATTTTAGCATCTACAATGGAAGTAGGTACTCACCCCTTATAAGAAAAAAAAAAAAAAAAAAGAACCTCTACATATACTGGTCCTCGTTACCATCTGTTTAAAAATTGCCACTTGCGATTGAGAGTTATATTCGAGTGTATTCGGGACTATACCATGTGTCTCAAATGCATATATGAGAAAAAGATGGCATGCTCCAAATATCATCTTTTGCGAACAACAACATGAGAATTTAATGAGCAAGAGTACCACCGTAAGCAGTAGAGCACATCTGCCCAATACTGAATGATATCCTAGCGAGATCGAGGACCGTTTACACTTACACTCTTAAAATGGTGTGTTAAAATTCACAAACCATGTGTAGATAGCACACCTATCTCGAAATTGCGTAAGTTATTACACAGATTGGCAGATTATACGCAATGATCGCGTGATTCGTTACAAAGCACTATACTAGGTGTGCTTCACAACATTTCAGAGCAATGTGTGGAAAGATTGTTTAATCAAAGCTGTGAAAATACCTATCAGTGATGACCATTGAGGAGATCCATAAGTGAAATAAAGTGGCTTTTCGAAGCTCCGCCCCCACTCCTTATATCATCGAACAATCCAAAAGAAGAAAATCTGTGCAGAGTACCGGCCATTTCAAGTCAAGTGGATACAGAGGGATGTATTTTTCTGTAAGATCGCGGGTGAGGGCCAACGGTGTTATCATTTCAAGTACTACGTGTTGGATGGTTTATCATGTGGGTCACACGCGCCCATGTCAGGTCATTTGTGCACGCACAGTGGGGCGATATTATCTGTGGGGTTGGGGTGGGCTGATGGATCGTCTGCATTTCAAGTTCATGTACATTATCGCGAGTCACATTAGTTATCACTTGAAATATTCAAAAGGATGAATAAAATGTCATACGTCGATGATGAAAATTATTCCGAGTTTTGTCAGTGTTCTCGTAATCTTAGTTGTATGTGTCATTCCCGGGTTTCAGGGGGTCAGAACCCCTCCCTCCTGGCCCTGTGATTCAATAAATTAAGAAAAAAAACAACGTTGTCACTCTTCCGTGGACGTTTCACAGCTGGTGTGGATCCAAGTTTGTAGTTAGCAGTGCTCCAGGGAGCCCAAAAAAAATGCATTTATGTCAATAGGGATGTTGAGGTATAAAGAGGAGCAGGCCCTGAGTTCGCGTTCTAATCCACCTCTCCCCCTAGACAAGTCTCTCGTTACGCCATTGATATACACCTCAAAAATAAAAAAATTGAATGTCACAAATCGCCGATCATAGTGTGAAGAAAAAACCGCTAGGGTTAGCGGCATTGGGTCACGATCGGCCGCTACAAGCATCTTCGTAGGACAATTAACCCAGTGTTATGGCAATGATGGGCAACCCTTAATCTGCTAGTAATTGAAAAACACTGATTTTGGTGTTAGCCCAACAACCGAAGACTAAAATTGTCTTAGTTATATGTTATGGTCTTTCGAGTATAAGTCAGTACAAGTCCTCGCCTCAGTCAACTCTTGCGAATTCGTGGAATATTATCGGTGCGATCCATTGTTTTTTAATTCTGATTATTCATACAGACAATTTTTCTTTTTGTTGAAACGCAGTACACAGGTGAACCGTTGGTGGCTAAATTCGTCGATTGTGAAGTGATTTACAATCGAACCCGCCTCATCTGAATACAGTATAGAACCTAACGTGCAAATAGTTCTGTCATGCAGGCACGTGGTCACTCTAAAGATTTCAATAAATGGCCAATGGGCTAACAGCATATGTAAAGCCATCGCAAAAGACAGGCAAGTTATTCAAGTTATTCAAGTTTATTCCACATCATTATACAAGTATTCGACATCAATACATACATCACATACAACATAAATACAGACTACATACAACATACATACATACATACATACATACCATACATACATAATACATAAGTAAGTACTTATATAGCGCTGCTCCATCCAGATAGAGCGCCTTCACAAAACAACAAACAAATAGGAAACAAAACTGGAATTTAATAAATAGGTCTTCAACCTTCTTTTAAAGATAGCTCAGAGTCAAAATGCCTCTAACAGTAGGGGTAAATCATTCCAAATTTGGGGTGCATGAGCGAGAAGAACGAAAACTCTACAATCAGCTATTGCAGGCTCTAACGGGAGTAGGGTCACATTGAGAGGTAAAATCAGCTCTACCAGGTGGTAAAGGGGTGAGACTGTCTGACAAGTATGAAGGAAGCAGAATGATGAATGCATTTATAAAACAATGACTAAAACCTTGAACACGGATCCTAGAGGGTCTATTCTCGCCAATGCAACCGCCGTAGACACGGAATGGCAGGGTCATACTTAGCGGCCAGGCAAACAACTTAGCCGCCCAGTTTTGTATGCGTTGTAACTGTTGATGTCGATTGTGCTGAGAATAATAGTAATAACCCATTGCCATAATCAACCTGGAGAGAACAAGCCCACGAATGGCAAGATGACATGTGTCAAACTCAGAAGAAACCGGCGTAGACGCGTCTATGTTTAGACGAGAAGGCTGCTGCAAAGTGAAGATACCTGGGCCAGAAACTGGAATCAAACATGACCCCCAGGTTACGGATAGTATCGGAAGGTCTTATATTGGTGTCCCCAACCGCAATGCAACTGGTGTCATGGTACGTTCAATGTAAGGAGAGGTGGCAACAAAAAGCTGTATGAGTTTCAAGATAGTTTTGATGCATCCAAGCCTCTATGGAATCGATGCATGTAGAGAGAGTAGTCAGAGATGAGGCAACCGAATTGGGATCTTTGGGATCGAAAGAGGTATAAATTTGCACGTCATCAGCGTACATGTGATCAGAGAGGTCAAAAAAAAAAAAAAACCCAACGGCAACGTGTGAACCGTGAAAGATGACGGTCCAACAATACATCCCTGCGGGAGCCCATAGGTCAATTGTGTAGGCTCAGGTAAGATACCATCAACACAAATCCTGCTGGTTCTACCTGATCTAAGTAAGATTCCAAACCACTTTCTAACTGCACCACCCAGACCAAGGTCGGTCGCCATCCTGTTGACAAACACGTCATGGTTGACAGTGTCAAAAGCACTGCTCAGATCAAGCAGCACCAGAAACATGCCTCTGCGAAAGTAGCAATGAGTCAAAGAAGACATTCTTAACCTGAAACAAAGCAGTTTCCGTGCTGTGCGCCGGTTGATAAACAGACTGCAGTTCATCGCCCAGGTTACAATGGACAATATGGTTGTTGACAGCTTTCACACCTGGATAGGAAAGGAATGTTAGAGACTGTCTGTAATTCCTCATGTCATTTGGATCGAGGGCGGTTTTCTTGATGATCGGAGTGATTATGGCAGTTTTCAGGCATTCAGGAAATATGCCAGTACTTAGGGATTGGTTGCATGATATTCGTAGGATAGGCAGACTGTTGGATTATTTGTTTCAAGAAGCAAACCGCCCCCGCCCCCCCAGTCCCCCCCCCCCCCCCCCCAATGTAGGCTATTTTTGTTTTGACAATAGTTCAAATGCGGTAGCATTAGTTTATTATATAAAGTCAGGAGAGTATCCCTGGGGAGTATGATTTTTGAATGATTTATGATACCATTTATTCCAGATATTTTAGTAGCGATATTTGCAGTATGCTGCTGCCAATTTAAAATTTTCATTGATTTGTTCTCCCAGAAACGTTACACTGGGGGATGGCAGTGTTGTATACCATTTTTTTTGTTTTTTGTTCAATATACCTGAAATATCCTAGTACCCGTTAGTCTTTATCAGATCGTAGTTTTGTCTTAATAATTTAAAGACAATCTAATCGATCTGAGCCAATCACAAATATAATCAATTCAATGGTGACCTCTGCCAGTGTGATCTGCTAATTTTATTCTGATGAATACTGTAGTGTCATCCGCAAATAGAATAAAGTTGGATTTTCTAGAAGAGCAATATATATCATTAATATACAAGATAAACAACAGTGGGCCCAAAATTGAACCCCTTTGGTACACCATATTGTTAGTCACCATGTCAGATGAAGCAGCATTTTCATATTGGACGTATGCTGAAGATTTTTTCAAGCAAGTAGCTTGCAAACCAATTGTGGACAGTCCACGAACGCCATAAAGGCGTATGACTTACCTGACTTTAACCCCACTAATATTGGTGATCAAGTATCGAAGCTTTTGAGAGAATCAATAAGATAGCAGCAGTTTTCGCCTATTACCCAGCCTGGGAATTTTATCAATGATTTTAGAGTAGCCATGCTGGTTGAATGATTCTCTCGAACGCCACTGATAGCATAGAGAATGTTGTGATTAGCGATGCATTTGTATAACCTTTAATGCACCAAACGTTAAAAAAACCTTCGAAATTGGCCGGGAGACAGAGGTAGGTCTATAAGTTTGGAAAGAGCTTTGGATCACCCGCCTTGAAGACTGAAACAATTTTACGATTTTCATCTGATCTGGGAATATACCTTTTTTGGAGGAAAGATTTATTACGTGGATCAACGGCAAGTGGAGGGGCAATGTCTTCCTGAATAAGCACTTGGTATAAGCCTATTGCAGTATAATGTTGACATTAAAATGTTTATTATAATTATATGGCGTCACAGATCAATCGAGTTGAAACACATCGCAGACATCACTAATGACTCGAACGTAATAAAACCATCTGCAAAACTTCCCTCAGTAAAACATACTTATCCTACGAAGATGACACTTTGCGAATATTCCACCACACACTCACATCCAATGTCCCAGGTCGAAAATGAGACATTGGATTCGTTACCAAATAGTGGAACAGTTTCAATATAAGCTGTAACGTTGTCGCCCTATGTGGGAATCTCGTTTTACTCACTAGCATCCCGGTGTGAGCATGCGACTCGAACTGTGGCAGGGTTAAGCTGCGTTTCCATGCACACGCGGGCGGGCGGTCGGCGGACGGGCTGGCGGGCGGGCGTTTTCCTCGAATTGGTCCATGAGCGATTTTTAACGCCCGCCCCGCGTCCCGCGTGGTATTTGGTAATCGATTTCCGAGGATTTCCCTGCAATCTTATACTGGCGTGGAGCCCGATGTGCAGAGTAGAGAACAAAGTTATGTCCATCATGTTCCAAGCAACACTCCTAACTGTTCAAACACTCTCGTATGAGATCTTACAACAAATTTTCTCCCATTTTAAATTTAAAGGCCGGACACATGGCCGACACCTATTGAACACATATTCGCATGTTAAACCATTGACGGGTCAAGTTTATGCTAATTAAATCTCCAAAAACCTTGGCAATTGTGAAATTAATTGTATTACTTTAATTAGTTGTTTTTAGGCCAGTCGTTGACATTTAGAACATTGGTCTAAGAACTAAACAGCGGTGTTTAGGTTTTAAACAAACTAAAAAAAAATAAAAAAAAGGTTTAAAAAATGGAGGCCTAGCGGCCGGTTGTTTGATAAATAATAATAATAATAATACTAATATAATAATATAATAATAAAAGAATAATAATAAATAAAATAACAAAACACTAACAAAAATATAGTAGGCTACCGGTTTCTTATATACGCATATACAACCTACAACGGTGCGAGCGCGGATTTCGAGAAAACGCCTGCCGCCCGCCCGCCCGCGTGCAGGGGAGACGGGTCACTCGCGTTGTCCGCCCGCCGCCCGCCCCCCGCCCGCCCGCCCGCTTTGCCCGCCCGCGTGCATGAAACGCGGCTTTATTAACCATCATGTCGACATAAAACACAAGGGTGCCGTTTTGGGTTTGATCATTGGTGGGGACACGACTATCTAAGCGGAGCGCGTCCATGGTTCGCGCCCGGAAAAAAAGCGTACCAGATTTTTTGACAGATGTACCCCCAGAGTGGCCGGAAATTGCATTTCTCGGACACTATGATATGTTTTTAAAAAAAGAAATGGGTCCTTTATTTTAATATTTCACGGTTTTAAAAATGTTTTCATTGACTGCATGTATATAAATTTATCAAATACAAACATAAAAATGAGGCTATATAAATCAGAAAGTAGTCCATTTTCACCTTCTTTTTTCCTTTCGCCGCTCTTTGGGCAGTTGGGCGTTGGGGTCCCATAAATATGTGCTGGGAGCTACACGCAATTTGACGCACGGACGACGACAACACATAACTACAATGGAATACAACAAAGAGACTGGCACGGGAAGTCCCTGCTGCCCTCCTGACCGCAGGGTTCTGCATTAACGCCCAGACGAACAAAACACAACATAAACATAAGCCTATGAAATAGAATATTATGCCTGGAGTGAAGACGAACAGGGTGAACTAAAGGTATGATTCAGCCCAGCCCCCTCCGGGTCAGAGGGGGCAAGGCGATTTTTTCCGATCTTCCCCGTTATAGTGACTAGCGAGGGGGGGGGGGTGCATGTTGTCCTCTGTGGGGCGTCAAACCAAGAAAGCCAAAAGGCTTAGTGATTTGCTTGACTGATTCTGACTGATCAAGTAAGCATTGTCAACTGCACATGATCACACAACACTTACAATAGGGATCTTGCAATACTCATTCTGGGGAACTCAACATATACTTTTATCTATCCATCCAGGTGGGGTTCGAGTTATCGATTAACAAGCTGAAATTGGCCCCAAAATCAATTTTTCACAATTCATCATTTTTCCCGAACTGTACCCCGGCCTACACCAAAACTGTACTGTAATCCCCATAACAACGCTGCTAACGATTTCATTTCAACCTGGATGGACCATGCTTCTCGACCTATCTTGTAACAGATTTTCGACTTTGACCTTGACCTTCGAATGGTTGGCACTGACTCCCAAAGCGATAGGGATTATGTACTGATTTATGCGGAACCCATATAACCAAGTCGTACTTCATCCATCCAGGGAGTTTATTGTGTTAAGACTCAACTTTTCCAATTTATCAGTTTATCCCGAATTCAATCTGATCGGAACCAGTTTATTCTGGTGAATAAAAAGCCAACTCTCTCGTACCTCACTATACGCTTATTACCTTCAGTGACATTTCGGGTCCCCTTAGTTTCGCGTTAATTTAATTTATTCCAACATTTCCTATATTTTTTCTTCACTATTTCCCTCCTCACTTTTCCCTTCCCAGTCCCTTAATTTGGCCCTCTCGTATTTTTTCAGGGTGTCAGTTCCCCCCCCTTATACCCCAACAGGCTACGTCACTGTATGATGACAGCATGAGTCGTGGAGTGCAAAAAATCAGCCGTCCAGTGCAAGGGGAGTAAGTGGTGCGGGGCGGTGTGTAAACCTGGTGGGGCACGATCGTGTGGGTTTTCTATTCCTTCACTACAAACAAACACAAACAGTTTCATCTCTCATACACATCGGGTGCGCGTGGGTCAAACCACACATCAAATTCAATGGTGACCATCTGCCGTGTGTCTGCTAGATTTTATTCTGATGAATACTGTAGTGTCTCCGCAATAGAATAAATTGGATTCTTCTAGAAGCGCATATATATCATTAATCTATCGGATAAACGACAGTGGTCCAACTTGACCCCTTTGGGACCACCAATTTGTTTAGTCACATGGCAGATGCAGCATTTCAAATGGACGTATTGCTGCAGACGTTTTTTCATAAGTAGCGTGCAAACCATGGTGAGCCGTCCCACGAACGCCTAGGCGGAGGAACTTACCCATAGACATATTGTGATCAATAGTATCGAAGGCTTTTTAATGATCAATAAAGTAGCAGCAGTTGTTCGACTATTACCACAAGCCTGTGGAGATTTTACATTGAGTTTTTAGAGTAGCCCCTGCTGGTTGAATATTCTTCTGCAAGCCATACTGATTAGCATAGAGAATTTGAATGGTAGCGATCATTTGTATAAACTTATGCCCCACCACCGTTCGAAAACCTTCGACATTGCCGGTGGAGGACAGAGGTAGGTCTATAATTTGAAAGGAGCTTTGGATCCCCCGCCTGAAAGACGGAACATACTTTAGAGCACCAGATTTTCCATCTGATCTGGGAATCTACCTTTTGATGAGGAAGTTATTAGCGTGTAATCACCGGCAAGGGGAGGGGCAGTCTTCCTGAATAAGCCACTGTTATAAGCCGATATGCATATATGTTTGCATTAAAATATTTAGATATTATATTGCTTCAAAGATCAATCGAGTGAACAACATCGCAACATGCACTAATACCTGAACGAGTCATACAACCATCTGCAGACTTCCCTCCATAAAAAATACTTATCCCGAGATACACTTTGCGATATTCCACCCACTCACATAACGGTCACAGTCGAAATGAGACATTGGAATTCGTTAACCAATAGTGGAAACATTCAAATATACGCTGTAACGTTGGTCGCCCTATGTGGGAACTCGTTTATGAAAACTCCGCTAGCATCTCGGTTGAGCGGCGACTCGTACTGGTGGGCCGCTTAAGCGGCGTTTTCCATGCCCGCGGGCGGGCCGGGCGATCGGCGGGCTGGGCGGGCGTGGCCGTTTTCCTCGAATTGGTCATGTAGCTATTTTTACGCCCGCCGCGTGCCCGCGTTAGTATTTGGTATCGTTTCCGAGGTTTCCCGCCACTCTTACCGGCTTGGAGCCCGATAGTGCAGAGAGAGAACAAAGATGTTCCAATCAATGTTCCAAACAACACCCATAACTTGTTTCAACACTCGTAATAGATCTCACAAATTCTCTCCATTTTTAACGGCGGACACCTATTTGAACACTTATCCACATGTTTAAAAATCATTGACGCGTCAAGTTTATGCTAATTAAATCCCAAACTGGCATTGTGAATATATGATTCATTAATTAATTTGTATTTTAGGCGCTGTCGTTGACATTTACGACACAATGGTTCTAAGAAACTACCAGCGGGTTTAGGTTTAAACACTATAGTAGGCCTATCGTCCGTGTTTGATACATAATAATAATAATAATAATAATTATATAATAAGATAATAATATAATAAGTAAAAATAATACTATAACAAAAATAATATAGGTCTACATACAGGTTCTTATATAGCGCAATACACCTAAAGGCGAGATCGCTGGATTGCGAGAAAACGCTGCCCGCACCGCCCCGCGCGTCAGGAGCCGGTCACTTCGCAGTTGTCCGCCCGCCCGCCGCCCGCCCGCCCTCCGCCCCTGGCCGCCGCGGTGCATGGAAACGCGGCTTTAACAATACATGTCCTACATAAAACTCTACAGGGTGGCCGTTTTGTTTTGAGATTGGTATGGGACACGACTATCTAATCGGGAGCGCGCCATGGGTTCGCGCGGAGCGTACCAGAATTTTTATTGACCGATGTACTCACAACCCCCAGATTGCCGGAAATTGCATTTCTCGGACATATTATGATTTTTTTAAAAGAATGTGGGTCATTTTATTTTTTTTCACGGTTTTAAATGTTACAGAACTTCATGTATGATAATTTATCAATACAAACCTCAAATGAGGCATATAGCAAGAAATTAGTCCATGTTCACCTTCTTCGCCGCTCTTTGGGCAGATGGGCGTGGGGTCCCATTAATTATATGCTGCTGGATCTACACGCAATTTGACGCAACGACGACGACAACCAATAACGACATGGCATACACAAGAAGACTGCAGCGGCGTCCCCTGCATGCCCTCCTGACCGCAGGTTCTGCATTATAACGACGCCCACGAACAAACACAACAAATAAACCAAAGACAGAATGACATAGATATTATGCTGGGAGTAGACAACAGGGGAACTAAAGGTATGATGACAGCCGCCCTCCGAGTCAGAAGGCAAGGCGTTTTTCTAATCTTTCCGTATAGTGGACGAGCGAGGGGGGGAGGGGCAGTTTGTCCTCTGTGGTGGGCGTCAACCCAGAGCAAGGCCAATAATGCTTAGTGATTGCTGACTGATCTGCCTTGTCCGGTAAGCATATGGTCAACTTCACGGATCACAACACTTACATAGGGATCTTGCAATACTCATTCTGGGGACTCACATATTAACCTTTGAGTTTAATCCATCCAGGGGGGTCAGTTATCGAGTTTACAAGCTTAAATTGGCCCCAATGCAATTTTTCACAATTCAATCATTTTTCCCGAACTGTACCCCGGGCCTCAACAACCAAAACTGCCTGTAACCCCATAACACGCTGCATCACGAATTTCACAACACCGATTGGAGGACAAGCAGTCTCGTCCTATCTTGTTAACAAGATTTCAGACTTTGACCCTTGACCTTAAGACTTTGCAGACTCGCAAGCGCTAGGGAATGTACTGATTATTGGAACTCCCTATCCATTATTAGCTTCATCCTCCAAGTGGAGTTATTGTGTTAAACGACTCAATTGCCAAGTTCTCAGTTTATACCGGATTTCAATCTGATCGGACATTATTCTGGGAATACAACAGACTCTCTCTGTCTCTATACCTTATTACCTTCAGTTCATTTCGGGTCCACATTAGTTTCGCGATATTTCAATTTTCCATAATTCCCTAGATTTTTTCTTCACTATTTCCTCTCACTTTTCCCTTTCCCGTCCTTAATTTGCCCCTCGATAATTTTGTCAGGGTGGTCGAGTTTCCCCCTCCCCCCTTACCCCACATGCCGACGCTCACTGTAGTACAGCAGAGCGTTGGAGTGCCAATCAGCCACGTGCAAGTGGAGGGAGTGGCAGTTGTAAACCTGTGCGATCGTGGTTTCTATTATTCACTACACAACACCACTAGTTCGTGCAACCATCGTATGGCACACATCACATTTTTTCACATATACCATAAACTTCGTTTGACCATGATTACTCTTAACTCAAAAGTCCCTTACTTGCTTTTTTTCTCTCATGCCCCCCCCCCACTCTTTTCTCATCAATACCAACCCAAATTTGATAAAGTTTTCATCGCTCAGTCAACTCACTTCTTTTACCCCAACTCCCCCACTTGACATGTCTAAATCCCCTTATCAGCCCGGGCTTCTTCGCCTTTTTGTAAATCAAAATTTCCTTCATTTCATGGCCCTTTTATTTTCACGCAACCAGGACATCCACCCCCCCTCCCGTGCCAGGCAGCAACTCCCCCCCGCGGTCTTCTCCCACGACCAAAACTATCCCTTGCAGCGTCAAGATGTCCCCAAAATATTCTTTGGAGAACCTCACATTTGTTCTATCTATCAATTTGCATAGGTTGACATATAATTGGGGGCAATATCACACCATTTACATCTTATAGTAGGTTAATTATTATATATTACTTAGTTAGTTTATCAATTGTATATAGTACTTATATATTAGATTATTATATAATTTATTATTTAACATTAGCCATTTCCAAGTACCAGCTTGATAACAAACATAGGTGATGACAGATTGATCGGCTGTAAGTGAACTGTGGCCATCCAGGCACTTATCCGGGGTGGGGGGGGGGTGTTGGGCATGCGTCCCCAGGCTATAGAAAGAGATGAAATAAAAATTAACGTTTTTTGTAGGTCTAATCGCCCTAATCAAATTGGTTGCGTAAAGTAGGGTTTTGCTTCTGGGCAGCTTATAACGCAGTAATTTGTCACGGAGCTATGGTTTTACGCGTTCCTCATTGCTTATTCTAACGAAGCTATTATATATGGAATTCGATCAATTCATGACCATCAAACCCTCGGATTCCGAAATTGTACGGCCCATCCCTACTGAGTTTGGGCTAAATTCTTACCATTGGAAATTGGAATAAATTATGCAATTAGCACATACCACTGAGCTATAACAGCCGTTAAATGTCACAAGGAGCTTGGTTTACTCGTTCCTGAGTGCTTGACAGATTTGCATGAATATGCACTTAGACCCATTAAATGACCCAGTGACCCCGACTTCACTTTCTAATTTCTCGGGAACCAATTATGCAATTAGACACTTAATTAGCTATTTCAGCTGAATCTAATCATTCTCATACCTGTTCATCCAGTCACACATTCCAAACTACATCACTATAACACATACGGTTCTTGCTTAATCTTCTACACGACTTCAAGACAATAATTACCAAAATAAGCTAATAACCCTCAACTCATTAATGCTTGCTCCCAAATCTAATCAGATCGCAAGCCCGCGGGAAGGGGAGGGGTGCGGTGGTGCTGCAGCACCCCCCACTTTTGGATCGGGGTGCTGGAATATTGCCACACACCCTAGTTTTACCCTGCTCCCGTCTTCGACCTTCTCTTTGCCGCCAACGAAGTCAACATCGGTAAGTGGTGAACTTCAACTCTCAACTCTTCCATCAAAACTCACTTATTATTGATATGTGATCAAGAAACCGAAGCTTAATCTATTGGCTCACCGATTCAATCATTTCTTTTTGTACCCGCAGAAAAATGACTACGAATACATGTAGCCTCTCTCTTTGCATGACGCAGTTGCTGCGAGTTCCATAGTATATTAATAATCCCATACCCCCTTGTTCTCGTAAAAAATACGACACACCTGGACTTCGCGAACGCGGGGGTGATGGGTCTCACCCCCCCCCCTCCCGCAAAACAAGGAAAAAAAATCGTCAGAGCTACCCCTCGCAGTTGGTAATTTTCGATTTCCAGTTTGAAATTTCTGACTGATCTTCATATTGATTTTTACGCTGGGCACAGTCACTAGTAATTTTTTCAGCTCAACCAACAGTAATATCTATTAATTCATGTAACAACGGTTGATTACAATTAACAAAGGATTGTAATATTTTTTTTATCACTATCCCGAGTGTGCAAAAATTGTGGCGCGCTTGGGCGCAACAACTTATTCTTCTTTTCCCTTCAACTACCAGCATATTCACAAACGTGATTTGGTGTCGCTATTGTATGATAATCAATTGTGTATATTGTTATATTAGAGATTGGTTAGAGATGAATCTCCGTACAACCAACGGAAATAGCTAGTAATGTGCGAATTGACCCACAAGCGTTATTTTACATTAGGCTAGTGGTATTGTGTATTCCGCATGGGAAAAATTATACAAATAGCGTCCTTAATAGTCACTGGCGTGGACATACGAGATTCCTTTGTTCCAGATGGTCCGGGGCAAAACCCGAAAAAAATGCGCGCTTTGCGCGCACTATGATCAGTATGTGCATCACAAACTGTTGACTTCCGGCCAAAGTTAAGTCGGGGCCGCGATAAATCCGAGGTCGACAAAATGTTCAACATTTCCCACTGTACCAGAAATATTTTTGATCACAAAAATGCCATGTGTGAGCTTGGTAAAACATCTCCCGAAAACGCCTGGGAGGGGGCATTTTCGGTCCTCTGGTGGCTTGCGCACTAAACAGTTGTTTTGGCCGCTCGTCGCCACCTAAAAAATCCACAACACTCCTGATTCAGATCGCATCTAATGACGTGAAAATGCCAAATTATTTTCATGGTTTAAGAGTGTCATAATGCTTCAGATTGCATCTAAGGCCACCTGAATGCAAACATTCTCTAAGTGGAGGGCGGCATGGATTGGGGGCGGTCCTCTGAAAAGTGAGATCTATAAATTCCATGATCTTGCTAGCCCTCATTCAATCCTGAGCCATCGCTCTAGGGCGTGGAAAAGCGAAATTATTTAATGGAAGTTAGTGTTTGGAGTGCTTTGTGCAACCAATTGCTCGACTGTACCCGGAAAATGCAAACTTTTGCCAAGGGGACGCCCCCTCCCCGTTGACCCCTCCCCAGTCCATTAGCCAACTTCATACCCACCTCAAAATATGTTCCCACGCCACTGATTGTCACTTTAAATATTTGGGCACTGCGGCCCTTGCGTGTGTAGTCGTGAGCTTGTGGCGACCAGCTCGGCCGTCCTACCCTCCAAACCTGACCAATACCGAATTTGCACTAAGGCCATCCTGAAAGGCACGCGCCCCTTTTTCAGTAAATAAGGGGCAGGAGAGTTGGAAAAATGAATCTGGGCCGTTTGGAATTTTCTAAACTTCTTCATCACCCCCACCCCCCCAATCAGATGACCCTTTTCTACACCCTGCGTACACCCTTCATCATTGTCGGATGTGCGCAAGAGTCGACTTTCCCATTAGTAAACGGTGATATCACACGCAACACGTTTCTGCTCGTAAGTCGTAACTTACGGCGTTATACCTACGGCCTTTGCCAGTTTTCCTTGTGAGTTTTCCCAGACTATAATCGATGACCCAGCCGGCCTGAGCGATTTCCAGTTCGATTTATCCAGATTCGGGCATTCACTCTCCGCTGTTTGTTCCGAAAATGCGGAATTATAGGACCATGTCTGACATTGACATTGTGACAAAGATTAGGAAAAAGGGGAAAAGTTCTGAAAAATACGGTAGTGAACAAAATTGGAACGGCAGTAACGGAGGTGTTGAAGGGGGTAGGCTAGGTGACACGCCCGTCGGAAAAATCTCAGCAACCCACCTTGGAAAAAAGTGTTTCCCGCGGGCCTGTCAGACTCCGTGGACACCCAACACCGGAGCTACACCCAAATTTTGGTCCATAATCGTCTCATCGGTTTGTGATATCATGCTAACAAAAGTGTGACATACAACACACACACACTCGCAGCGCGCGCACACCACCCACACACACGCCAAGTGACCACTAAAGTCTCTCCCTCTTCTCTTCCTGATTTTTTCAGGCGAGACAAAACCTACATTTTTGTCTCACTTTAAACTTTGCGCTGTTCCAACAGACAAATAGCAATTTTGCATCTAGAGTCGACCACATAAATTGCATTATCAATACAATATGGGTGGTGAAGCTATTCCGGAAGCATTCCTCCGACTTAGTCGGACTCATTTAATCGGTTGCTTCAGTGGCCTGGTTCAGTTGTTCTCATGACCAACACTCAGGAGTATATACATTCATGTTCACATGCTTTTCATAACCAAACCTGATCATCTGACAGGGTTCACCTCAATCGAAATGCCCAAGGCTTAATGCTTTTGACTGCAAAACTGCATTCTAGACTTGCGTGACTAACAAGAATTTTTTGCTTTGATCCCGAAACAATGGGATCATGGACTCTTATGAGAAAGACATTGTCACAGGGAGAGTCTTCAGCCAGTTGGGGTCCAGTATCTTGTTCACGACGCTGAAATGCATGGTATCCACGCTCAAATATTTTCCTTTTTTGTTACAAAAATGAAACAGGGTCTACATTGAAACATAAAAATAATAAGGTTCTTGTACTCCGATAAGAAAGCTAAAACACCAAATTTCCGCAGATGGACCATATGGGCTTTCGTGTCCCAAGCTTTGGCCTGTGTTTACCTTATATGACCAAACCAACGCATATGAGTATGTTCTCATCAGAGGACACGTTAATGCTGCTTCCCATTCAATCCCAGGAGGTCACAGGGGTGGATCCGGTTAATACCGGTCGGACTTGATCATACCTCTACTTTTCACCTGTTAGATTATTCATTTACGGGATTCTTTGCATACGACACCGGGTGAGCGGTGCTTGATGTCAGCTCCATAGACGTGTTATTCTTGATGTGCACGACTTATATCTTCTCGATAGTGTTCTAGAATCTTGTCAACCGCAATCACAATAAATGTTCCCAAATGGCCTCAGATTGCACTGGAGAGCCTCTAGAATCCCTACAGCTTCCGGGCCCTAAGGCGACCTTGAACCCCACCGAGAGACTTCACACGCCCAATTAGGGGTGGGCGCTATGTCCAGTTTTGGCCTGTCTTTACTCTGATTCTCGATTCCACGCCATGCCGGACCCTGAACCCATGCCGAAGGACTTTTGCGCCTGCGGCGCTCTGATGTGCTACTCATACATTGGGGGGTGCGTTTCCTGTGGTGTGGTACACAGACGTGCCTCGCCACATCATCAGGGTGACATGACGTGACCTAGGTCCATTATTATTCCCAGACTTCTCTTTATGATGCACAGAATTTATGAGTTGTCTTGGTATTTTTCTAGAATTTGTTCAACCGATCACGAGAAAATGTTTCCAAAGAGCCTCAGGTTGCATTAGATAGTATCTAGAATCCGACAGCTTCCATGACCTCTCGAGGCGGCCCTGGATCCACGCCGAGAAGGACTCGCGGCTACGCGCCTAGAAAGGCGCTGCGCGCACATATGGATTGTCTGCCTGTACTCGATTCTCGATTTCCCAGATGAATATCGCCCCCCCCCCGTGGGAAAAATTTGTATCACGCCTGGTTAAAGTATTGTGCTATAGGTGCCACAATCACTTTACCATCATTTAGATTGAGATACAACCGTACATGGCATGTTGTGGATCATTTACGTATATATATATACAAAATTGACAAAAATAGAACTTTCTCATAATTTTCTCTCGATTCCCTCATTCTACATCACAGTGTAGTCTTCTCAATAGCCCAAACAGAAGGTCCTGTCCTAACTTTTTTTACATTCCCCTGCAGCGTAACCAAGGCTCTCCATATAACAGTGAATACTGCGGGATTCATGTTACTATTCCCAACTCGCAGTGGAGATACATGATAGAGGTTAGGGGCCTCTCTTACAGTTTAATATAACACCAACTATATTTCTGGCTGTTTTTTGATCCGGTCAACTGCCAACTGATTGCATGCTAAATCTCTCTTTGCACTCCTCTGAAATGCAACCTCTCTTCTACCACTTTCCCATGGTCCGAGGGGGCAGCGAAAAATCCAGTCTGTTCGAAGCAATCTATTGCATGAGTGGTTCTACCTTAAAAAAACACGACAACTTACACACCACACACACCACACACACAACACACACACACCACACACACACACACACACACCACACACACACCACACACACACACACACAAACCCACCCACACACCAACACACACGTCAGTGTTGTTATCGTAACGAAACATCCACATATTCGTTCCCATCTATGCCAATAGTGCAAATAATCAATCCGCGAAAGATGTAATCTGTTCCATCTTTCCGCACTTTGCACTTTGCACTCCTAACCATCCGTTTATTTGAACAAAGTATATGCAAAGGCTACACATTCATTTTACTCGTGGTCTTTTTCGTGGTCAGCCTATCGTTCACTTTTGTACAGGGCTTCCTCATGTTTTAGGTTTACCATTATAATTGAATTTTAGACACACTTTTGTTTCCCTCGCGAATTTGATCATTTCCAGATTTGTTCATATATCTTTTAATCACATTTTTTAAAATCTTTTCCCTTTTTTTACTATTTTATACTGTTTCAATTTTCGTTAAGTGTATTCCTGCCTCTTCATGGTTTGTAAAGCGCCTATAGGCCTCTTGGTAGTAGCGCTATATTACATTTATTATTATGATTATCATTATTATATTATTATTATTATTATTATTATTATTATTTTATTATATTACAATCACTGCATAGCCAGTTATTGTCCGCAGACCAGAACAGTCCCCCAATCTGCACTCCCAATTCATGCCTTAGGGGGAGTTTTCCACAGACTGCAAATTCGGTAATCTTTCAAGGAAACTGACTGACTAGGTGCTGCCAATTGTAACCTTTGGTCAAAGTGTGAAAATTGTTCCCTTTTCAGCAGATTATATGAAACGTTACTATGTCAATACCAAGAGCCTTAGTGTGAAATCCCAGTGTTCGAGCCCGAGTCAGCAGTTTTTATTGGGGCAAACCTTAATACTGTAGCACCTTGAGATTTTTTTGGAATGTACCAAGTCAAGGTTTACCCACTCTCAGCCATGTTGACAATGTCTGGTTGTCATAAAAATGCATGCCCTATACCCAGCATTCACTCTCAGATAGGAACATCATGGGGAAAAGTTTGCTTTCACAAGCGTGGGTGTTGCCGTTAGGAACCTAACAGTTACTATCAATGTGTGAGTCGGAGTCAATAAGGAAGTGAGCCTAAGGCTAGACCTCAAACACCCTGAGTGCACAAGCAAGATATGGTACCAGTATTGAATTGCTTAGGAGAGAAAGGAGGCCAGGACATTGAATGTTTGGTGTCAAGTCACGTAGCCAGAGATCCGAGCTCCCAAGTTTTTTGTGCACCTAGAAACGTGTTCGGGCAGAACGAATCACATCATATTACAAAAGTGAGAATCAACTGACAGGCACAGCATTTCAAATATGATTCGGGAGCTCAATTTTAAGTTCAAGGGGAAATAAGAGTCGATAGGAGACTAATCCTACACTGATTTGAATACTACAGGGTGCTGAAAAAGTTCATGTCATGCATCATTGATGGCTGCATGGTATTGGGGACCAGCATTGGAGAGAAAGAAGGTCAGGCAATGAATGCTAATTTCAAATCATGTCTCTGAGAAACAAAGACTAGAGCACCAATGGTGCTGTAAGCTCAAACCGCACAATGTTACTAAGACGAATGTTACAATTTATGTTGAGATAAATGTTTCAAGCATCATAGGCCAAGAACCGTTTAAAACCCTGGCCCTCACGACTTTTGACATGATCTTCATAAGCCTCAGGATTAGCAGTCCATAAATATCCACATAATGGGCTGCAGCGCCCACATGACACTGGGCCTTGGGTCCTAAATCCATGGCACCCTGAAGGCACAACTATTAGACCATCATTATGAACTGAACATCAACACTGTGCAACAAATTTCGTAGGAGATACAAGATTTTGCAGAATTCATATATTGGGCCCTAGGTCCAAATTCCCAACACCTCCAATGGCCCTCTACCCAAGGACCGTCATGTAAGTTTGAGAAATCGATTGGAGCTTTGTGAAGGAGATGCATTTCAAGTACCATTGTGTGATATTTTAAACAAGGGGCGATCGCCAAGACGTATCTCGCCTGGTTGCGCGATCGGTGGTTTTCTATTATTCACTAACCACACACACTATAACACACCAACTAACAGGAGGAGGCGAATTAGCTCAGAGTCCGGTAGAGCTCCGGACTTAAGATCACTATATTGCAGTTCGAATCCCAGTGAAAGCCCGAGGGCTTTTCCCCGCAGTGCGTTTTAGACGAGCATGTCTCCTCGAAGTTCTCAGCGAACCCACTGTAAAAGTGGGTACCTGCGAGGTAACGGAAGGAGGCGCCGCTGCTTGGCTGCCCAGGGGTGTAGTAGGTCCGTGAGCGAACGTGCCCCCCTGGGTGGTGCGGGCAAGGTCTTCCTCAGGTTACCCATGCCCAGGTGCGGATTAAGGCTCTAGTCGTGTGAAAAGGCGCTGCCTTGAACAAGACTATAAACCGATCTTAATCTAACTAGTTTTCATGCGACATCGATCAGGTCAAACGAACATCACATATTTTCACATATAACACTAAATTCCTAAAATAACTGACCATAAGTTTGACTCTTATTACACCCCCCCCCCCCCCCCTCTTCTCTCCATGAATACCCAAATTTTGAATAGTTTTAAAAAAAAATCGCTCAGTCACTTGAAATGTTTTCTAAAATCCCCTTATAGCGAGCCCGGGCTTCTTGTTGCTTTTAAAATCATTTCCCTCATTATTCATTGGCTTTTATTTTCCAAGCAGCCCTGACATCAACCCCCCCCCCCCCAGCCCGGCAGCAAACAAATCCTCCCCCGGCCCTCCCCCACACACCAACAAACTATCCCCTGCAGGCAGTCCAAGAGTCCCAAAATATATGTTTATGAACCTCCACATTTGTCCTCACCCTCGCAGCAGAAGGTAGGAAGAAACATGTTCAGTATTTTTGAAGGCCTCATCAACCTAAGTCAAATTGGTTGGGTCAGAGAGGGTTTGCTTGTAGGTTGCAGGCAGCTTGAAATAGCACAATTGTCCACATGAGCTATGATTCACTCTTCCTCAGTGCTTCATTCTAAACGAAGCTATGATTATGGTGGATTCAATCGATCATTAACTCAACACATCAGATCCCGAAATGTTAACGGACCATAACCTACCGAGTTTGGCGAAATTTCCCTTACCAAGTTTGAATTGGAATATTATAAGTGAAATGAGGCACATACAAGACCCTCTACTTGACGCCCTCACTGTACCTTCACAATGATCTGGATCAAAGGTGGATCACATCTACCAAGTTTTGTGAACCTCCACACTTTCAAAATTGTCATAAACTATGCAAATTCAACCCTTAAAATGACCCTCCATGACCCCACTTCACTTTTAAATTTCTCGGGAACCCTGGTAACCACATCCTACCACTTTCTTTGAGAATCCGACAAACTTGAAAACTTACTGCATAAATTATGCAAATTAGACGACATAATTAGCGTAACTCTTCGGCTGAAAATCTATCAGTTCATATACCTTTCATCCAGGTCCTACATGCCAAACTACATCACTGTAGGCACATACGGTTCTCGCGTAATCCTGCTAAACAGCTTAAACAATAATTACATAAAATGAGCTATTACCCAACTTAATTTCTGACTTTGCTGCCCACATCATCAGGTCGTGTACGCCCAACCTCGTGCACACACAAAATTTCGTCATAGCGGCCTCTGGGTTTGTGAGAAATCCTGCTTACGAGAAAATGTGACCACACACACATACCACACACACACACACCAACACCGCCATAGTGACCACTAGTCCTTCCTGAATTTCATTCAGGCGAGTTAAAAACCGTACGAAATTAATACATTCTTATTTACACGCTACTCTTTCTGAAACTTTAGAGACCCGTTCGGGGTTATGATCCTGCATCAGGAACTTCTTTAACGTCCTTCGTCTGAGAGACCACGCGCTACACGCACCATTTGAAACTTTTTTTTTTCATTTTGTTACGTTTAATTCCAGCTTGCTCAAACCACCCCTGGTTTTGAGACCGTGAATTAAATGTTTGCTAGCTCATTGCTACATCCTGCGGTCCCATTGAACCCAAGAGAAAAATCTATCACAATAACGACAGCGACGTTCGAGTTCGCTTCTCCTACACTGTGTCAATTGGGTTGTCTGAGGTCGCCATGCAATTTCAACAAAGGCTGTATTGTTTTGGGCTCTGTAGACATGTGTTGAAGTTAGCACCCCCGTGTTGAAAGCATACATCAATGAAACAAGCCACTTGTGAGACTGACAACGTATCAGATTTGTTTCCATCTTCTGCATTCGCTCATTCATTAGTTTTGTTGCTTATTTTGATAACGCCTAGTGGGTACGCACGATCTTTACGACTAATGCTCCTGTAAAATTAATAAACCGTGCTGTGATGCTTTAATTTGTTGAAGGCTAACTTGGTTAATTCCTTTCGATATGAATGTAATGTATGAAACTTGGAAACAGCACTGGTGAATTACTAGGTACAACTGTTATAGCAATGGAAAAATAGGAATATCGACGTATTTGTAGGTAGCATGCAATGTTAAGCTGTTGTGAAACGTAGGTAGAATCCCATGTGCGGAAGCGGGGGCGGCATGACCACACGATCTGTGAATCCACGCGAACAGGAAAATCATTTAAATTATCTGCAAGTGGTGGTGTACTGAGATATAGTCGAGTCGGGCGCGTAGGCTCTACTGAGATATTTTCTCTTGTGGGGGGGGGGGAGGGGTGAGCGTAGGAAACCCAAGGGAAGTGCGCCCTCATAGATGGCCTCACGCTCCCCATTGACAAATGTCATCGATGGCCCTTAGGACACATGCTGACTGCAATAGTTGCTAAATAACAGCGGCGGAACCCCATCTGAACTGCAAAAATATGTTTTTGTGTTAACAAATATTGGGCACTTGGGTCATGGGGGGGAAGGGTTCTAACCCCCAACCCTCGTGGGTACGCCATGAGAATGGGGGTGTCTCGTGGGACTCGTAGTGGCAAACTCATCCCAAATCACTGATTGTAACAATGCGGCATTAAGCTGCCATACAACAAATTGGTGCTGCGGATTTATAGTATTCATAGAGCAATTTACGTATTTATTAATTTTCTCTATTAAATATTCAAACCCCTAAATATCAAAGCCACTCACAAATGCACTTTATCACAGGGGCGTATGCAGGATTTGTCAATCCGGGGGGCGCGGTCACATCTGAGCGTAGCGCCATCATCGATTGGCGCGGAGCGCACCTGAAAACTTTGCGGTTTTAACACCCCCTAGATCACCGGAAATGGCCCCTCGAGTGCCTGACAGGAACCATTTATACTCCCACCATCGGTTGAAAACAAAGTGCCTGTTGAATTACACTGACACAAAAATGATCTTTACACTCTTACCGGAATCTATTGAATGTGAGGAGTGGGTTTTCCTTCTCCAATACATCATACATATTATATCTAAACCAACGCCATACGAGTGAAACAACATTGACTCCTCGGTCCGTAAGCCCATACAGTATAGGGATCGCGCACGGGAACAACACTCTCAAGAATGGTCACTGATATGGTTACAGTGCGATATGTTATCGGCCAAAAAAAAAAAAGAGAGATAATGAATGTGACAATCGGTTCATGTTTGTTGAATAACTGATGTGTTGACATGTGCATTCTATCTGCATAAACGTACCACATTCCTATCAGGCTGAGATTATCGATGTACATTCAATACGGTCTTATATATTCAGTCGGACAGGAATGAGGCAACCTGCCATCTGAGGCTTTGGCGGGCGGCATCTGTGAGCTGGGAACTGCGCCATCTCCTGGGACATCATGCCATGATTTTGCATGATAGGAGTGTCTGAGGGGCCGGCTCTTCGCAAACGACCCCCCATGCAGTGAGTGATAAATGAGGCTACATACTCGGCAGCTTGCTGTGGCGTTCCTTGTGCAGACAGTTTTTAAAACTGTGGTTAGCCCATTTTTTCTAACGTTTCTTCCTCACAGGTATTTGTATGCACGATCAGGAGCGTCGATCCGTTTCAAAAGGGGGAGGGCGCGGTGGGCGATGTGGAGTGCAATTTACTATCTAAGCGGGGCCGCCACCATCGGTTGGCGCGTAGCGCCCCCAGAAAAATGTACCTTTTTATACCTACTTGATCGCCGGAATGGCACTTACCGGGCCTAATTGCAAAAATATGGATGTGCAATTTAGTATGAAAAGATGCCTGAGTTGTCCATCTACAGGGATAGGCAAAATTAAATATAGCAAACAGCATCTACGGCCTCGTTATATTTTTACGAAAGAATATGACAGCAAGTATTTCAAACTAGATACCAAAAACCACTGCAAGTTTACAATTTACATAAACAGGTGGAGCTAGATTGAACCCAACTCATCCTCTTAGCCATTAACATCTGATCAGCAAAGTGACAATATGTAAATGATGCACCACACGTTGTGAATGTGGGAGATGATTTTGCCGAAGACCTGAACGGAGCCCAATCATCGCTTAGCCAGAATAGTTGAGAAGGTTTCGGAAGAAAGAAATAGGTCACTCAGATCGCAGGAATAGTACTGTTGGTACTTTACTTCAGTAGCGTAGCTAGGAGTTTTCAGTGGGAGGCGCTGGAGAAAGGGGGGGGGGTACAGTATTTCGTTGAGGTTTCGGAAGAAATAGGTCACTCAGATCGCAGGAATAGTACTGTTGGTACTTTACTTCAGTAGCGTAGCTAGGAGTTTTCAGTGGGAGGCGCGGGAGAAGGGGGGGGGGATACAGTATTTCGTAGGGTCGTCGATTTACTATCGAAGTGAGATCCATCATCATGTGCGTAGTACACAAAATTTCGGCCAATATAATGCCTCCTGATGTTAGAAAAGGCACTTCCCATCTTTTTTTTTTCCCCGATCTTTTCACAGCCTTAGTTTTTTTTGTAGGGCCTCTGGTCATTGAAATGGCTCGTCATATTATCCGAAAAAAATTACCCAAATCTCAAAAAGGTTCCTTTTTATGAGCACACGTAAATATTTTGCGTAAACATTTCACTTTTGCTTTCCCCTGCTTTCATTTCTGCTATTCTTCGCCCAAGTAGCACTACTTGAGTTCTAGATCTCAACTTGAATATGTACTGCCTTAACTTGGCTTTTATTGCCCCCCGACATGTACTGCTGACGATTTGAGGGGGGGGGGGTATTATACACTGCGATACACTATCTAATCGGAGCGCCATCATTGGCTGATGCGGATTGTATTAAGGATTTCATCAGGGCGTGCTATAGTGGAACCGCGCCTGATGAATGATTTCGAGATGTGGGTTACTGGGGTACGTTGTATTATTTTAGCGATTCTGTAGGTGCGGCGGTAATCGAGAGAGCAGATTATGGTCCATCGTTCGACAAAAGATGCCAACGTAGCGGATCCATCCAATTTTCATCATCCTAGAGCCGGAGGCTGAGATGTAAACGAATTGGAACCAGCGAGAGGGGGGGGGGGGGGGACTAGTGCTAAAATCGTGGGAACATTATTAAACACGGTTTATTTTGCGTATATGACTCACAATACCTTCTAGCGGAAACATTCGTTTTCGCTAGAAGGTAGGTACGCTTCTTCGTGAATAACCCCGCTCATCCAGCGGGGATATTTCACGCCCATACTGAACACCACATTGGAAACTATGGAAACCTAGCCTATGCAATACCGATCGAATAAACGCACGGTTGTTTGTTCAGAACTCAGTCTTGTTTACCGCGCCGCGACCAGTTGCAACGTTGTCCGCGAAGTTTGTGAACAAAACCGTTGTTCACGTTGTGTAGAGAGGGAATAGCAGGGAAGGCCATCTAGGTTAAAACTCACGACGCGAATCAGCCAGGCAAGCAAGCCAAGTTTTGGAATTTTACTTTTGATTTGCTCCATTTCGATTACCAAGATGATTTGCTAAACTCTGATTTCCATTAAATTAAATAGCAGCATCATTGCAATTAATTTTGTATGACGTAGTCGGTGCTCGAGAGTACCAGCACTGCCCGAATTTTCACAGAAATATCTGCTTGGAGCTGTGCCCCACCCCCTCTATATGCATATGGGGTGCAGAGGCATAGGAATGACTTTCAAATCGTCTGAGTGATGTCGATTCGCGTTGCATAAATACTCCAAGTTTTATATGTGGCTGGGTTGGATGCTGAAAATGTTTCGATTTAGTATGTCATTATTCCAGCATACAATTGGCTGTCCCTTTATAACTGCGCGGAATAGTGTCTGCAGCTCTTTGTTATGACTATCCGTGATACGACAAGAGAAGAGAATATGCTCCTGCAATATTAATTCAGTATTCATTTAGCAAGATCGCTCCAAAAATCGAATGCAGTGCCCTTTGGCGTACATGTTACAACTCATTTGCATATGATATTTCACTTGTCTTCAGACGTTAATTGACATTTATGTGGAGTACAGTGCTAGGTGGAGGTTAAATTTCAATCATGAAAAATCTAAACGTAATGACTGTTAGTTGCCAATTGGAAAATATGCCAGATTGGTATATGAGTTTATGGCATACTGATAATTGGAAACTTGCGTGATGAAAAAGGGGAATATGTTCAATTCTGATGACAAAGTTCTGATCATGTGGATCAGCGTATGACTAAAAGCGTAATCGCCAGCCGCACGTTAGTGTAGGGCAGCGAATTTTCGATACCACCAATCAAATCCATACCAACCTGATTACAAACCAAAGGTTAGTTTTTAAGCAGTGACTGGCTTGAGAAACAAACCTCATACACAGAAATTCAGAAATTATACCGATAGGATGAGTGATATATTGAACAAAAGGTCTGTACCCTTTTTCATGAGAATTGCAATGTGACCGTTCCCGTTTAGAGTATCCCAGGGTGGACCCCCCCCCCCACTCCCTTAGGAGTTGAGATTTTGAGCGCCTACCGGAGACACTCAGTAGGAAATATCAATTTACAACATTGACTTACTGAAAATGTTATTGTAAAGAAACTTATGAAGCCGTTATCCTATGACCTTTTTGGGACACCTTCTAACCAATTTTGATGCAACATTTTTCTGTGCAATCTAAAACACTAAATTTATTATCTTTTTTCTTTTGTATATATTGTATTTTTTTTCTTCTGAATTTCTAAAATTTGTTTCCCTGGTCCTGGAGGTGGAATGAATGAATGACGAACCTAAATCCCGAATCCACATAACAGACTGTGAACAAAGGGACGACAAGAAGAAATATTACCCACTTTTATGATAGATAAACAGCTTTACCGTACCTCACCTTCTATCAGGGGTCCCTGAGTTTGGACTTGATCGCCAACGTACACAAAGCTATACAAGCAAGAGCACGGCCTTCTCTCTGCAGAACAATAATCGAATGGTGGGTGTCATGCAAATAACGTTTCAATAGTCCTCCTGTTTACCACCGAGGCTCCGCCTTATAGAATTAGATCCAATAATGTATGGGGTGATCTCGGGATTTTTCCGCCACCCCCCTATTATGACGTCATCCCGGGTCTAATTCTGCAACACAAAGGCCCTCGCATCTGTTCGTTATTCCCTAAATAATTGCGATAAAAGAATAATGATTAATAATAATAATAATTATAACAATAATAATAATTAATAATAATAATACTAATAATTATGAAGCAGTGTAAAAATTTTCGGGAACATGGCAAATTTAGGCGAACGGGAGAATACTCGAGCAGTAGTTGTTTTAAAGATTTGAAGGGGCTTCATAATGTGAATCTGGCCAGACCGACCTAAAGGGAGGTACAAATGTATTATTATCGCATTACTATTACTGTGTTACCAAGCCGAAATGATTAATTTGGGCAATTTTTGCTTGTGAAGAGCCTAACCGACCCCACCTCGAATGATAAAGCTCATACTTGGTTATGTGGGTTCCAATAATGAGTAAACGATCCCTATTGGTTCAGAGTCCTGGTCAAAAGGTCATCTGAGGGTCAGAGCAGAGGTCACGTCTGAAAATATAGTGAAGAGGATAATCCAGAATAGTGGTCCAATCAAGCTGAACTTTGGTGTTGTGTAGCTTTCTCATTAAAGTGCAAGCGCCCTATTGTTTTGTGTGAAGACCAGCAACTGAAATACTTGAACATGGCTTACTTACGGCATAGAAAAGTTAAGACACTTTGGAGAACAGCTTTGAAAGAGAGGAATCAGCACAGGGAGCGAACAAGTGGGCTTGAGAATAAGGTGAAAAATGACACGAGGTGGAGAGACAGAGATAGGAAAATAGCAATTTATCCATCTGTTCACAATTTATTCGAATTGTTTCTTATCCTAAGTCCTTTGAAGGATCATTAAGAAATTGGTAATAGAATTCTCCATTTACAGGTTTACGTCGAATGTTTATGAACGTGATCAATAATACCGGAGGACCAATGCTATTCAAGGGTAGGTTGTTCGGGGATCTACGAGGGTAGGGGGTAGAAGGTATCTAGTGGTCAGTGGCCAAAATCGTCAATGGAAGTTCCATGGACGAAAATGCTGTTGATTTTTGTTTACTGCGAGTGTACGGATATGCGCCCACTCTTTGTCCATTTTTCCATACTTCCATAAACCAGAATTGAACAGCAGAAAAAAAAAAGAATATCCCCGAGCATTGTCGTGAAGGAATCTTAGCTGGCTCAATGCCGGCTGCTTGGTAAAAAACAGCGCCTTGGCTCGTAATATGCCAGTTCGCTGTTGTAGTGCCTCATGGCTCCACCACTGAACAAATTGGGGGAATAGACGAATTCTCCCATATTGATATCGTTACGGCTCATTTGCCAAACTATTCCCACTATTTGAAAATGCAACAAATTCATCCCAGTTTTGCGGGATGTTGTGTTGTGTTGATTAGCATAGGAGAAATCTGTTAAAAGTTTCTTGTTGGCAGGGATTTGCAATTTTGGCAGGGGAAGAAGTTCAAAGTGTTCTGCACACTGTACGTCAACATCGAACTGCCATTTCCTCAGCCCCTTTGACACAATATCATTACCATTATCATCGAACTTGCCTGGAGGAATCATATTAATTTAACTCGGACCTAGCTAAGGGATATCAGCAGATGGGGGCTCGGACACCTGGAGAAAGAGCACAACCGCACGAATATCACACTAGTATATATCCTCATCAGATGATGAACAGACCCTACTGTGAAGCCTGTTAATAAAAACCACTATCACTCATAAAAAAATTGTTCAGACTACCACATTATTCCATTGTGATTTTTCTTCAAGATATAGTGTGACTGGAATGGGAATGCGCTTAGGTCTTTGTTAAAAACAAAAGCGGGAGCTTAGCCTTCTTGTTGGATCCATCTGCCCGTATCTGAAGAACAAATTTTGTTGTGCAATTTGTATACATGTGTGCATGGAATCTGCTATTATTTGCGAGTTTTGATCGATGGGATTCCATCAGTGACAGTAGGAGAAAAACTCCCAGCCGCCCAGCTTGAAAATCCCTGGTCAGAGTATGGTAATTTTAGATGCCATCGGGGTGGTTGTCATGCTTCAAAGCAGTGGGCGGTGTATACATGGTGAAAACTGCTCGGGCTCAGGAGGAGAGTGAAATGAGAGGCTTAGTGATGTGAGTTCAATGCGCAGGAAACAGAAAGTGTGTCACATCGAGTGAAGGGCTTAGCTCATAGATTTAAAGATAAAGTGGCTAGGCTGGCACGGGATTATATTGTATGAGTATTTTGGTCTCAAATGGCCTAATTCAGGTTTTAGTGTGGATACTGGCTTTCAGTGGGTGAATATAATAATTTGTCTTCTATTCAGGTTAATTTCAGAAAACGTTCGGTGTTATGACTCGTGGAATCCAGGCCACGGATCCTCGGTCAAGTATGTATTCCTCATCAGATAAGACGACCTAGTTATCACAACAGTGAGGTCTAACTATTAAATCGAAGAAAACTACCCGGGGAGATTCAAGTGTCATCGTTGCCCTGAAGATTGAAAAAATCCATGATTTCGCATCAATAGGTTTCAATCCGATAAAGTGACAGCAGTATTCGTCCACGTTCTTATCCGTGGATAAACGGATCCCAGGCTGTGTAATATGAGCGATACTTGCTCTGCTCGTTCATAGGGAAAAAATACACGGGGCACTTGGGGGAGCAGTCAATAGAGCAAGCCAGAAAAATCACAATATTACAACTCATTTGTGTGTGAATTGTCACTAAACTTTGATATATGTTGTTCGTGGCGTTAATTTCCACAGAAATCATAATTATTTTTGTGATTAGATAAGCTATTTTTCTCGACTCCGAAACACAGTCTACCTGATGAAACAATGGAGGCTAGGCCTAAATGGAACACATATGAGCCAAAAAAAAAAAACCAAAATAACTGCTTGATTTGAGTTAGAAAAAATGGGTTTCAATTCAGGAATGTTTGAATGCTTAGTTAAATGGATATCAAGAATAAAATGTACAATACACAAACAGATGATGGCATGAAATATCGTGAATTTTTCTGCCTGCCTTATCGACGTCGAACACAAAGTTCCCCCCATGAAATAAGTTCCCTCTGTTGCTATACCAGCGTATACAAACAATTCTTCACTCAGTCGTGCCTTTAAGTTTTCTGTTGTTCAGTCAGTATTTTCCAAACAGTATTCCTTTTAACTGGGTCAAAGCACTCAATGGGAAACCAACTGTCACCAAGGCCTGCTTAGGCTTGTTATAGCTAACTATGACTGCGCAAAAAGTAAATCACACTGCCCAACTATATGTTAGGCTTGGATAGACTGATTTAGTATAGTAGATAGACACACTCGCTTGAGAGTTTCCAGCTCCAGGTTTGCCTTGCTTGATTTGCATAAGGGTAAGCAATCAATGAGAAAAAACTTGAAGTTTAATTCTAAGCAACCCCTATCTACCCTCATCACAATTCGCTGAACTTCAGTTAAATTGAGGTACAACAAGGTGGCAAATCAAAAACCAACAAGGTCTTGCCTATATCTTTTTCTAACCCATAATTAAATTATTCGGGTCATATACTGTTTTGTAACACCAAACGTCTCAACAACAGGCAGGAATCGGGTAAAAAAATGACACAATTTCCCCAAATGGCAATTTTTTTATTCCCTGAATTTAACGATTTGGGAAAATGTGTCAATGCGAGGAGAAATGGGTGTTCTGTGACCATTCGGCCATGGCAAAATGTGACCATGTTCGGCAACTCCTAGGGGAATATTCGCGAGAAAACCGTCAAAAACCTGACGGACACGCAGAGCACGCCCACATAAACATACATACACGCACGCATACAAACACACACATACACGCCACTAACCCAAAGGACAATTTTGTGAGTGCTTGCACACATTGTGGATCACCCGACTGGGTACCCCATGCGGATATCCCACAGTGGATAGTTCTAGCGGTCGCAACCAGCAACAAGTTCATGGCTATAAGTGACTACAATATCTCGATTGCGACGTTGGATTACTTAATGTCACGGAGGGGTGGAAGAAGGAATACACGTTGTGTTGTATGGGCCAACTTGTTTCTAACCCGTCAGCTCTCCACCCCTCTCTCTCCATTTATCCCTGGTAGCGCTCAATTGATATTCACGATCCGGACAATAAGGCACAGCTTGCTACATCATGGCGAACCAATCGGAGGTTGGGGTAAACGCCCAGGAGACCAGGTGTGAAGAAGAAGAAGAACTTTGCGAAATTTCGAGATGAACTCGAAGCCGTTTTGTGCAATCGCAGGCTCAAATCGTGCAACATTCCAGAGACCTTCGAATGTAATTGTGCCGGGGGCTGGATAGGGCCACTTCTCAGATATGAATTACCCCACCCACCTCACATGGAAATTGATTGCATAAGAGTCTGTCGCATTACTTGATGACACTTATACCACTTCCACTACAGGAAATTTTTTCAAGGAGGCCCGCAAACCGCTTGTGATCGCGGAGAGTGTTTTACATTATGCAGCGCTGTCGTTAGTCGTTTGAGGATGGTACACTGGCGAGAGTGAGGACTGAGTGAGTTATGTTGCGGATAAGGCACGAAACGCGCAGTGCCGCCAGTAAAATTGATTTCACGTAGGGGTGTAGGTCTCCACACTTGGAAGAGCACCGCTGCGTGAATAAGAAATAAATATACCCTCTTCTGAGAAGTCGCGATTCATCTGGTTTAAGAATAGAGAGTAGTTCTAGGATTTGGGGTACTGAGGTGTGTTTCCAAAATCGAAACACTCGTCCGCGTTGTTACCGGTATGATTACGTTGGCGCGATAGATCTTCATAAAAGGACAATTCACTGCCAATTGGCTTGATTAGATTTCGCGGTTTCAGGGAATCATACGGCTAACAAAGAACATGTCATATTTCTTGATGAGACCAAGCGACACTTGTTCCTCTCTTGACAAGAGCTCGGATGATGCAACCAATCCCATCTTGATCCCAGGGGCGGCAGTTTTACGTACTTATCTGAAATTCCAGAGTCAGTGTGACCACTTAAAGCCGACCGACGAGACTTACTGGCAATATCCCGAAACAAACCCAAAATTCAGCAGAAAAATAATGAAAGACTAAGACCTCGCTGATCCAAACTACTGGTACAAATTAACGTCCTGTGAAGGCTGGAACTCGAACACTGGATTATTGTTTGACAAACGTTAGTGATACCATTCTGCCACTTTCCCGCAACAAGCTAATTAAAGTTCACAGTTATTGCAATTGGTTTTGTCAGATTAATTTTAACACTGTTTCTCTTTTCTGCTGACAAGAAGTTTCACATATATTTCAGCCCTTCGTCCTCTATTGAGGCAAAATCAGACTAACAAAATTTTTTTTCGGAGATAAATACAAGTGCGAATCGTGTAATAATTAACGTACACAAGTGAGTGTGATTATTCTCTTTCTAGATTTCCAACCACCTGTCTTCGTCATGCCCAGAGACAGTACAGGCCGATACGAGTAGGGGAGCTAACATACCCACAGTACGATTCGTCTGCCCAGGGCTGCGCGATTAACAGTGGGCGAGGAGAACCATGTCTATTCGTGCCGTCGCCGATACGTCATTTATAGGGTAACAACAAGTACATGTACGTGTGGACCTCGAGTGAAACAAGCCCCCCGCCCCTTCCTCGCCCACCCCGCCCACTTCAACGTTCATGTCAGAGTTTGTGGTCATAGTCGTTTCCATGACATGTGGAAGCACATGCATTAGGTACATATCTGTGGTTCGTTGAGTGACGTCGACAATTTAAAAAGCTAGGCCTAGATGTCTTAACCCCTGAGGCCAAGATGCAAGTTAACAAACGCCCCGTAGTAAACTATCCACCAATCCTCGAAAATGATTAGGACTGAAAATGGTGAAATTCAGGATGACCTGTGCGCACACTCGCACCAGGCGGCACTTTCCAGTGGCACGTTGTCAGTGACGAACGCCGCGTTAGCGGAGAAGGACGTGAGTGGAGGCATATTCCTGATATAGTGGCCATGTAAATTTTGAATACCTTCAATGAAAAGCTATAACGAGCTATAGTAATCGTAGTTGAACCCATCTGCAAAGATTACGCATATTACGCACTCCCCATTCAAAACGAAAGAATTGAATCGTGCTAGCTGAAAATACATACTAAGTGATAATGATATTATATTTCATTCCAGAAACAGTATATCAAGCGGAACGGAAGGTTCATCTTAGTTGCCAATTTACTGTTTAACTATTTCTGTTACAGATAGAATGCCTTCTCCGATTAAGGACAAAGACAAAGCCAATGTTACAAGCAAAACAATAACACTAAATCTATGTCAATTATGATATCTGTGAAGAACACCAGTATTTGCTTCAATCAAACTGGTGGGTGGCCTGTTCGGAACTGTTAGTCACAAAATGAATACGTTTCCAGGTTGAGCTCGTGTTAACTGTGCATTTGAGATCATGGCTTGAAAAGTGCAAGCGAACTAAGCCACGTACCCGTGGGGGGGTAAAGTACCGTGGGGCGAAATATCGTTTTGTACACTGTATGTTATAGTTCTAAAAATATATCAAACAGAAAAGGGGAAGTTCCGGTACATCAGCGAACAGGCAAATGGATGGATTAGGTGGCTGTCGTCAAGATACATACATACATACATACATACATACATACATACATACATACATACATACAATACATACATACATACATACATACATACATACATACATACATACATACATACAACATACATACATACATACACCTTCTCAAGGTGTGCCATGAATACTCGTTGAGAAAATGGCCGATTCCCTGCACAGCGTGCGCCCCAACGAGTGACCGTAAGTACTCGAGCGTGACGTCCCATCTTCAATTATTATGTATCGGGGAGCCTACTGCTAATTTCCAGCTCCGCGTGGAGACGAACACGTTGAGCGGTAATATCCCTTCTAGAATTTGTACGCATATAGGAGGTAATACGAGTGACAAACGTAGGAATGTATTAATGTAATAAGTGATTTATCTGCAGATACTGAAGCGCCGTCCATACAATGTCCAGATGACGTCACATATGGTCTGTCTGACGGAGAGACATACATGGCCATGGAGTTTGCGCCGGTGTCCGTCATTGACAATGTCGACGCTGACGTGAAAGTGACGTCGACACCTGAAAGCGGTTCAGATTTCTTCGCGGGCGAGAACGAAGTTTCAATGGTCGCTGTGTATTAGTCCGGGAATATGGCGACCTGTACATTCAAGGTTAACGTGATTGTATGTTTACTAGTACACAATCGGTGAACTGCCTTAGTCCGTATGTGTATGGTCGGTGAATACTTCCACGTTCAGATTATTTTTAGAGCACCTCCCAGGATGCAGGATGTAATATCTATGTGTCATCTTGCGGATTTCTGAGCGGGCAAGGTTAAAACATCAGATATTCAGAATATATTCAATATAATAAAAGAAAAAATATTTGAGGATAATTATACCGACGAAAGTACTTGACGAGACCGAACCGTCCGGGTAATTCGTCAGAAGAAGCGATCACTCAAATTCGTCAGGGCCGATGTTTTATTTCATACCTGAATATGCATGATGTAGTGTTACTACAGTCGCTTAAATAGTGCTCGCATACGCTATTTGCGATGTAGATGATAGTGTCCAGGTCATGGCGATTGTTAGTACCATACGTGCAAACACCCAGGTGGGTAGGCTTTACGCAATATTTATCACGTACTCATGTAAAAGTATTAGGTATAAAGTAATGCTGACACCGTACGTTCATGTTGTATTACGTACTTACGTACGTTTCTAATAACAAGTATACCGGTAGGTATGTAATAGTATGACATAGGCTTACACTAATATAACACGGGACGTAATATTTACTAATGTCGTTCATACATGAAAAACGTATGTGGTAATTGGGGGGCTTTTGCACGTGATTATCACCTATGCGTAATATGTTTACATAAGCAACTCAACGTGCGTACGTACACAATATTTTTTATCGACATACTGGTAGAACTTATACGCACCAAATTTTGCATGTGTATATAATGTGTTTACACGGCCCCCAATATTATCCGGCGTATGTGTGCGAGTAACGCTAGACGATAATATTACGTTACTGCGACTCCGTTTATTACGTACGTACGCTATAACCACTATACGCGCGTAGTCGAGTGTGTTAATTAGATTTCAGTACTTAACCCCACAGTATTACGCGACGTTCGTTAGTGTTACCGTACGTAATAATTCCGTACGTACGTATTGGCCTGCGTATGTATAAACTAATAAATACGTACATGTACTGGTTATAAAATACGTACGTACCTAATATCGATATACGTAATATCGATATGTACGTGCGCGTTGGAAGTATGGCGTTCATTGGTATTACCTCACATGAGTAAGTGAAATTTTATACGCGCATATATGCTAGTGTACGAGGCTCTACGTCTGTAATCAACGTATGCTACGTTACGTGGGCTACTTGCGTATAATACGTGATAACTACACACGTAGCAAATAGGATTGCGTCTATTGCGATATTGAACAGAGATCAGACTTAGCAATTCTTATAATTTTCTTTCAGAGGCTTCATGGGGGAAACAACCAGCTCTCTATCAGAAACGACTGTGCTGGCTCTACTGTTTTGAATTACAATCGTTAGGATGACCAAAATCTTTGAATATTTCAAAAACGGCGTGGTGAACTCTCAAACAGGATAAGGCTTTTTCGTGGATATGATAGCCATCTTCACGAAAATGACCTTTTTACGATTATACAGACCACACACGGAATGTGAAGAAGGTTTGAAGAATCCACTATTTGGCATACACACAAAGGCAGAATGGAATTCTGGGTATATCGTTAAAATGGCGACGCCCATGCACAAGTATCTGTTAGAAGTAATGTTCGTTAGTTCTGACGAATCACCCGGACTGCCGAGGGTGGTGCTCCACACGCGAGGGATCAACATAGAATTCCTATTGAGCCAGACCCTTCCGGGGACATGGGGGTCAAACCTGAGCACTTGAATCCCACACTGTGTCGGAGTCAGTTTTGTCTGCTCATCCATTTCATCGCGGACTGTAGGTCTGATCCAATGGTCCATGTAACGGTGGGAAGGTATGCTCCTGTCTCGTTATAATTCTAGAAATCCAGATTTGCGAATCCATTACAGAGCAACGTCCACTGATTAATCTGTAGAAAATGCGACTACCAGTGTTCTTCGACAAAAGCATTGTAATTGCCAAGAAAAACTTGGATCTGTCGAAAGAGACGAGGTTTGTGTACCTAAATGATCCCATGCCTGATAAGTAGAAGGTGGCGAATTCATGTCAATGATTATCTTTAATAGCATGTAGAGGTGAGCATGGAATTATTTGGACAGCATGAGTTATTAAGCGACGTTCCTCTACAGTTACATGGTGAGGCTTCCGAATGGGTTTTCGTCTGTAGAACGTCCAATGTATAGTTCCGGTGTTCCATTGCAACCGCATGGGTAATTCCCTTAGAATTCCGGGTGAGCGTGGATCTGTAGGAAAAAATGATCACAAGGTTCCTTGAAGAGATCTGTATGCGAGCTGTTACTGGTACTACAACCACAGAGTAGCGTTTCTAGATGTTCCTGGATCTGTTCGTTTGAAAATATTTCCAGCGTTATAACTGTCTGAATCTATAGAAGACAGGGTTCAGAATAACCTTCTAGTGACAGACGCACGAAAAGGCCTCAACATGAGTCTAAATAGAGACGGCCAGGTATGACCCGCTACATCAGTCACAGGGTAAATTCTCTAAATAGGTCCGGATCCGTGAGAGTCATCGTAATAACACAGCAAGACCCTTTATTAAGCCTGTATTTGTAGGGGATGACGAGATCCTGGTAACCAGCGATTATCACATGGTAAGGTCGTCCTAGATCATATCTGATGAGATCGCGAGATATGCCCGTGATCGGCCACTACAATCATACGGTAAGGTCCGTAATCTAATCCATATCTGGGAACATCGCGAGGTAAGCTGGTGATTTGCCACAATCACACGGGAAGGTTCCTAATTAGGACCAGATCTGGTGAGATCGCGAGATATACCGCTGGTGAGTTGCCTCAATCGCACGGAAAGGTCACTAATTTAATCCATATCTGGGAAAAATCGCGAGATATGTTAGTGAGTTGCTACAATCACATGGTATAGGTGTCCAAGTCTGGATCAGTATAGATGGCGAGCTATGTCTATGAAACAAACTATCACGATAGGGTATAGGTGTTACTAGTGGATACAACTGTAGGGCGCTGCGTTTCCCGGTGGCCTAGAACGCTGGAAAATGCGATGAGGCATTGCTGGTGGCGCATGATATAGACAAGTCAACATGGATCGCCCCCGTAGATAGGGTAAATCCTCCCCCCCCCCCCCCTCCTCCCTTCAATTGAGCGGGGATTTTTTTTTTAAGCAACACGGGTAATTAGGTCTCTCTAAACGATCCCTACGATCACGACGTAAATTTCCTTCAAGAAAAATGGCTGATATTGGCTGCCGATTATAATGGCCGCTACCTAAATTATCCCCATTTTCCCAGAGAAAAAATTCTTAGCAACCTCATCCGAAGAAAATACTTTCAGCTGACACCCTGCACAAGCGGAACAACGTTGTGAAGGCATGCCAGAATCTTCTTTATTAAATGCAAGCTTCTAGGGATAGGGTTGTGGGTTGTTGGGCTCACAAGTTACAGCCAGCTGGAGTGAGTGTCCGCCACACACCATGGAGATTGATTGTCCAATTCATCCACAAGATACCATAATAGAACACAAATCAGGGGGTCAGTGCATCACAGCTCCCCAATCTCTATTGGTGAGATATTTGTAGATCGAAATTAATCAGTCTCAGTTAAAACACCACACTACCAAATAAAACAAAACGTTGCCTAATTGCTACTCTCGTTGCATGAATCGATGTTATTGATAAGTGGTTAGGGATTGGTTCGAATCAGGGATGACATGAGTGTTATCTAGTAAGGGAATTCGTGTTCAGGGGTGAGCATAGGCCCGATGAGCGTGGTACTAAACGACCACTGGCAGATTTTAAATGACCATCGATTCGGAATCAGATTCAAGAGGTCCACTTTCTAACTGGTGGCAGTTTGATACCCAGGTCTTTATGTGTGCCCCTGTAATTGTTAGTACAGGCGATCATTGGCTCCAACTTGAGAGAGATCATTACTGTTTTATATCTTACCTTTATTGCAGTGTTAAAGGTGTGTGCAGCGTTGTCGTTGAATCTTTTCGGAAGAGTTCAATAATCACATATTCCCGGGCAGGTACCTTCACTTGTCTGATGGCACAGCACCTTGGTAGGCGGCAGTGTTGACTCCATAGGGAGTTGTCAATGGAACCGAAGAAACGATTGCCGTGAGTACTCTCATTTTCACACTCCCTTATTAGCAGTAATACCTCACGCTATTCCAGGTTTGGTTCACAGCCAGTTGGGAGACCAGGAGCGTTTGCCGTGGGCCATACTGTTTCATCATTACTGTGTTTAGAGTATTAAGAGATACTGTTGTAATGAATCTTCCCTGGATTACAGTCCGAGTGAAACATGATCTTGCCCTTTGTGCGTCGGATCATTAACAAACAACACACCACTCCACGTACATGAGTAGAGGGGGAATAATATACAATAATATCCGTCTATCCATGAAAAGACGCAATTGGCTAGTACAAATACAAGCAGTTGTTTCCAAAAATTTAAACTGTGCTCCTCTATATATACGAAAGAAAATTGATCTGCAGGCGTTGGAACTTACCCCAGTGTACCAACGCACTGCAAATACCCTACATCCTGGAAACACCTGAATTTCACCTCCTGGGACTATCAAACGCTCCTTGGTGCTATTCAGTTGTGGATGGCGCATAGGCGAATACAATTTACTTAGCGAGGCCAATAAGAATTCCAGACATTGCGTGGGAAGCTCAAGCCCGGATTACTGCTGTGACTTAGTTTACAGATTGCTAAATGTCCTACACTCCGCCTATGTCCAGCTTGTTCTAACCGGGGCGAGGTGCCAACTCGCGAAACAGGATTATCCCACACACACAAAAAAACTCTTACATCATGCCAACACAAGTAATCTTCTTTTTTTTTTTTTTTTTTTTTTTTTTTTATGATCTGAACAATGTATATGGAGAGATTATTGTGTAATCTCGTCCTCTCTCATATGCACAAAATCAATTTGAAAACCTCTGACATGACGTATATCATTATTTTCTCCATTCTTCAGCCCAACAGCCTATAGAAGGGATTTCCTTGTCGAGATTGCCCCTCAATCGAATGCAACATGGCGGTTCCAGGGCATCCCGGGGATGGGAATACTCCTCAGAATTAATCACTGCTTACTCCGTTCTCTCATTACTTTTGGCGATGGGACTCCCACAGGGACGAACTCTCTCCAGGCACCATTAATCTCTCTTGGGCAAGTTAATGTCTATCTCCCGCTGGACAACATTTGGGTTACGTATACACACGTACCGTCAAGCGGTGACGACACAGATACAGTAGAGGTGTTCGCAGAACTGACAGGTGTAACCAGTAAGTAAGAAAGCAAAAATGTGCAAAATCTGTTGACTTTCAAAATGGCTGTCAATCCAATAGCTTGGGCTCATACCTCGAGAACCCGAATACTCGCTGTGGTGCTCGGGCAGGGGCGAACCTAAGGGGTGGTTTCGCGCCGGCTGGCAACCCCTCGTCGGGTTTACCAGACTAAACATCTTTTGGGTGTATCGATGTCCCGAATTCCGGGAATCATATCTGTTTGCACTTAATTTCAACATTTTGGGAGAGGCTTTCTTAGTCTTAGCAGGTTTTAATGGGTCTTAATAGGTTTGTATCGTAGAATTTAGTATAAGTTCCCATCAGTTATGAGAAGGGCCGACGGAGATATAAGGTTATGCAGTTATCCACACTACGAGCTTCTGGGACGAAGGCTATTAAGCTACTATTTTCGCACTGTAGAAAATTATGAACGGGCCATATGGGACCTCTAACCTATTACTGGGCGGGTCCATCACACCTAAACTCCATATCCCCTGGCCTAATGATGTCTTACTCAGCTTCGCCAGTAGCGCCCATCTGCCTTAAACAATGGGCTCTTCCTCTGCAAGGCGTGTCCGTTTTCTCAAAGCCATCAGTCTACATATATGCTTATCTGAGTGTAGAGTCATATTTTGAGAAAGGGCGGGTTGGTGAAGGAAATGATGAAGCCAGCGAAGAGGGATGGAAGCGAACGGTAATATTCGATTTTCCGAGGCACGAATAAATAGTGAGAAATTCTGTGAGTCACTGATTCTCTCACACATGGAGTACATTGCCTGAAGGCTCTTTGCTGCATCCGCCGCCGCAATCAGACAATACAATTCCCGAGCCTCGGTAATACAAGTAGATTATTCATGAGAGGAAACACATAAACCTGACTGTTCTCAATATAGTACGTTACCCTACATCAGCATGCAGCCTCATTTGTATAAACCCCCAAAGCTTTCTCATCAATCCCCTTCTTTCAGTAGGACTTTCCACCTTAACTATAGCTCCCTGTGACTCTGTTTCGAGAGTAGTAGTACATATTGCGAAATCCCCATGATGGAGCCATGTAAACAAAAATACACCGCATATACTTCATACAGTATACATATAACCGTCACCCGACTTTCAGTTAAAAATAAGACCTTCGTGATTATGATCATAACACTTGTTTTGATTCGATTCAGAGGTTCAGGACAGCAAGCAAGTAAGGCTCATCGAGGAATCCTGGCCGTATTGATCGTGGAATGAGCACTGGCCTCTTTTTCTCGAATCGTGAATCCAACATCACCTGTCCCAATCCGAGAGGACGATCCTTAAACTCGGATCGAACCACTTCTTTGGAACCTGGAGAAACGGAGGATTCATATTCAACGTGACTGCTCACAGCCGACCAACGAGGCTTATAGCAATTATCCAGAAACAAACCACAGAAACCCATCACAAACCCACTGCATCAAAGCGGAACCATATGAAGTGAAGACCAAGACCGCCTACTACTACTGCAAGTACATCCACCTTGGGAAAAATGTTTTCAACGTTCGGTAACAACTGTAATTCGACCTGGAATGTTTGCTTGCGAAGCGTCACTGATACTATATTGTATTTATTAATATCTATGATGTCAAATGGACTCACATCATTTGAATCAAATCAGATCAACAAAATTCCGGATGTACGCGTCGGCCTCAACGGACATCATCGGGCCAGATTTTTGATGACAACGGATAGAATGGGCAAGATTGTCCGTCTCTCGTTTATGCCAGTTGTCAGTTACAAGTCAACCCGAATAAATATTATCTACATTCATTGGCATTGGATTATTCTCCATCTGTATAACCCATCTTGACGTTGACTTTTTTTTGAAATCACCGATTTAGTTGCTCAAAACAATCACAAACCTGGCGTTAGTCTCACTTGTTTGGCTCATACTTGTCCTCACGAATCAACAACACGTAATTGTCCTACACATATTTGGCAACACCAGAACACACCTTAAATAGGGACAAATACACCAATGCCAATCACTGATGTTGAGCCGATGATGCCGATGATGATCGATTGGATGTATCGAGACACGTAATATCTTATTTGGGTGTGTAGCGTTGTTATGAGGATTACAATAAATCTTGGCCTAAAGAAGGAAAATCTGTGGGATTTTGTAAGTATGAATGAACTTATAATTGGTATAGGCTCCATGGAAGTTTTGCCCATTATCCAGTATCCCTTCAATTTCAACCTCTGTATAATGTGGTGCATCATAGAGAATATATATCAACCTACGTTGCTTACAGTCTCTATTAAAATTCCATTTAGTCTACGAAATATTCGAGAAAATGAGCATCAATGATATTGAACTGTTGCCATCGTGGATGGGAACGAGGACAAGCAATGAAGGCTGAATGGAACTTTTATAAATGTATTAGTCATTGATTATCTCAACAGTGAACATTTTTGATGAGTCGAGAAAATTCCCCGAAATAAATTCGGGGAATCCGGGGAGTACTAGGGATTGATTGACTCAGTCAGTAAAGCTCCAATCGTAAGATATACGTCGAAAGTCGAAAAGGGGGCCTGGGGAGCTCTCTGTGTAGCGATGTTGGAGAAGACATCAAGCAAGGGACTATGACGCCAGAATATTGGACATTGAAAAAAGGCCAATATATTGCTGTGTGGACTCTACTGTTCGTTTTTACCCGATGCACCCTGTCTTTGCTCAACTCCCCAGAGGTCATAAATCTCTGGGAGAGGGTGATACCATCATCGCTACTGAAGATTTATTCACTTCGAATGGATGAATCACGTTCTTGTCTTTGGAGGGCGTCCACTGCAGCTGACGGCAAATGGATCGTGGGGGGGACATTACTCTAACCCAAGGGGATCACTATCCCAAGAGACGTGATGGGAAGCCTATGGAAAACTGGGACCAGCCCACCTCAGTTCGATGCTTTCTGTGACCCCCTTAAGTGAGATTTGGGTTGGCTATAAGCCTACCAGCCACTCTCCGTGATATATCGCACAGGTCACAGGTAGGTTGTTGTAGTCGAGGGTGTCGCTGAGCTTAAGATTTCATTGATGCGGTGCGGAGAGGTTGAGCATGCCATATTATCACCTGAGAAATGGACGGTTGGAAGGTTCGTATAAACTGTATTCGTTTCGCAGAGATGGGGACATTGGACAAAAATTTTACCAATTAAATCCAAAATTACCCCATGTACCAATGCGGCGTGGAATCCGCATCACGTGATTGGATTCTATGACATCCCTGAACTGACCCGTATAAAACGATTGTTGCTATTTGTATGCGTCATGTGCCATCTTATACAGTTTATTTGACTTCATTCGAATAAGTATACATCCGATCATTACATTTATACCGCCTTCCGAAATCAGAATTTATAGAATCATGACATTTGAGCTAGATTTCCACAGATGCCGGATGCGGAAGGACGGCATGACACCATCGACGGCGCTTCACGCAGTAACAAAACGATAATAGATGCAGAAGATGAAGTTCCGTAGGCGGCAATGGTCTCCAAAATACAATTAGAACGAGCATGGGGTCGTCAGAATTACAACGTGGAATCTTGGAATAATTTTGTTATGAAAACAATCTCACGTCTCTGACTTACCTAGATGTTTTTAGGTGCGGATGAGCAGCTCGACAAGTCATCATGTCTTGCCTTCCGTTTGTTCGTTTGTTCGTTCGTTTGATCTTTCGTCACATTCACTCATTACTTCTAAAACTGTACAAATGGTCGCGGCTGAAACTTGGTGGGGAATGATGAAGCTAGCCACCGGCTAGGCTGAGTTTCATTCTGGCTGCATACTGTGAGTAGATGTTAATAGAAAAATCACATTAATTAATGTAATTATTTACAACACAGACCGAGGCATGTGGTGACACAGTTGGTAGAGCGTCGGATCTCAACCCGGGGAGACCGGGGTTCGATACACGGTCGGGTCATACCAAAGATTCAAAGGTTACAGTCCAGGAGCGGCATTGAGACATCGGGGCCTTAGAGCGGAGGCCTCGGCCTAGGCCTCGAAGGTAGTGTGGCCTCTGGAGTCGACGTTGTCAGGTTAATGAAAATTTAGGATCAGTCAAAAAAATGTCAGACCTTTTAGCTCTCTCGTTAATATCCCTGTCAAAATATAATGAGGTGTAAGGACCACTGGCTGAAGACAGTTCATTGTGGGAAAACCTTAGTCGTATTATCGGAAATAAACACAGGTTATCTTACACGTAGAGCAACAACTGCAGGGAGGCTATTCCATCCATCAATCACTATAAAAATCGAAAAAAATACCGCAACTCCGCATGTCTAATCTGTAACGTTCACGGCGAAGCTTCAGGCCATGGGCCCCCCCTAGTGGTAACATCAGAACATTCAAGGAATTTCTCAAAGAAAAGTCATCGAAGCCTTGGATAATTTTGAAAGCCTGATTCGAATCACCCCGAATTCGCCTCAGCTCTATCCATGCCAGAACGAGAAGCTATGATATCTTCTCATACGGCGATCCAGCAGAATCCAAGGCAGACGTGACTCAAATCTCGTAGCCCTCAAGAACTTCTCATCAATTATCAGCTTATTATAGGCGGAATAAGGATACACACTTGGAATCGCCCGAAGGGGTGTCCTTATTCTTTGGAGGCAATTTACTTCGCAAAATCTCGTTTGGCACCATGAAACTAAACGTACACTTGACAAACTTTTGATGAGCTCATTGTACTGATATAAGACGCAAGAAGAGCCATCAAGATGCCCCAATTTCCGTTTCCCCTATTGCCAAAAACACACATCCCTGGCATCCAATAAGTCTTTTTGGTTCTTATTACGTTATGATTTTTGGGGAACGTACCCTATCATTAGCCTCACAACTCCGACTCCGAGAGATCCAACCAAATAACAAATCAGGCCAAATCACTTCACTCAGGAACCCAGTAATTCCATTCGAATCCGCCTTCTGAAACAGGACGAGTTTTCAGACTTGATAAGACGGCGTGGTCCGATCACGTTAGAGTACACGAGCCTTGTTGTTCCTCCTCAAATGATGATACAAAAAGCCTAATGACATTGATGAAGATCAGAAGCCAGTTGTGAGAAAAATGAAAAACTAGAGCTTTTTCTTCTCGCATTCTTCGCTTTTAAACACGAGACCTCGATCAGGTATGGATGGATAAGGCCCATACCTGTTGTGTGTGTTCGCCATAAATGGATTCAATGACCACTACTTTCGGGGTCAGGTAGAAGGTTTCTCTCAGGTCAACAGTGTTTGGGGATGGATGACGGCATCGAAGCTCCTACCTTGGTGTGTATATACCAATGATGATTATTGCTCGTGGTTTTCCGTTCATGTATACTTATTCAATGGCGTAGACGAATAAGATCGCGATCCTTCGAATTAAATAGAACCTAGGAGACCTAGAAGTCGCTGCAATCCTCCTTTTATTAATCTCTCAATAATCTCTCCCCTCTCCCTCATCCCACCCTAATCTCCCCCCTCTCCCCCCCCCCTCTCTCTCTCTCTCTCTCTTGGCTTCGACGCTATATTACATAAAACTCCGGAACCAAGAGGATTTACGCAACATAAACAGGCAGCTAATGAAGACATCACATACCACTAATCACTCATTGGTCTTTGTGATTTGTTCATATACAGTGATCGCCGATGTCAGTGGAGATAGGCAAACTTATTGGGATCGACGTTATGGCTACGGCATGCTCAGAGAGGTATTGGGAAATCCAGCTCCCCGAGTCCTCGCAATATGCTTTGCGGATATCCGGGGTCGAATCAAATGGTCAATGGCTCCTACTGGAAGGCAGGATTCAGGAATCGTTTCCTCTTTGGTCTCTCTGGACTGGATTGTTCCAGGTTACAGGATCTTCGAAAGTCCACTGGTAACGAACCAAACCATCCTAGTTGGGGGTTTTCCGGAATATAGATGCCAACAAAATCCTGAGAACCAAGATCCTCCTTCCGAGCGCAGTTCGAGTTCAAGCGCGAAGATTTGCACGGTATGTACGATATATATTTACTCGACCAGAAGAAAACGACTCGTGGAATAGCAACCCACTAGTGCATAGTACATTACAATTGAATGTGTGGGTAAAATGCGAGGAACCACGATCTCTGTTCAACCCACAGGATATGGTCTTGAGTGCTATTCCACAAGTCGTTTCTTTCTGGTCGAGTGATTTCCTAAAAGATTACTCAGTTTGTTATTTCTTTCATGGATTGCGCATTTTGAGCAGGGGGGTCTCTTCAGAATTTTGGTAGTTGCGCTTTCGCTTATTTGCGCCTAACTGGTCAGTCCGTCTTGGTTTCCAATTTCTTTACTTTTCGTAAGACGCGCTTCCGGTTTCGTAGTACCCTCTCAACGGGGCTATTTGTCTCATTACCACGCGCTCTCATTTATACACTGCTGTTCACGTGTTAATAGAGGAAGAAGAAGAAGCCTTTTTCATTATTTCCCTTCTTCTTATTAATTGCGTATCTCTGTCCCCAGATCGGGAGATGTTCTCTTGTACGCCGTTGTTACGCATTCCGCAGTCTCCTGTAGTTTCTAAGACGCACTTCTGGAAACTCATGACAAATAAGCCTAATTACACCCCCAACACGCTATTTTTGTGTTGTCATAATGTCAATTATATGCGTATTATTTTTGAATGGATATTTGCTGAATAACTGTTTCACTGATTTTTGTTGCATTACATATCTTCCCGCTGAAGAATACCGAGGAGAGGTTCGAAATATACGATTAATATGTATCGTTGTTCAACAGTATCATATATATAGAAAAGAGGCAAAACGGTAAAACAAACTACGAAAATGAGAGGCTGGATCTCGAATGAGATGCAAAATAGCGGTTGAGCCAGGAAAAACTTGAGACTATTTTTTTCTTTCTCTCAATATAATGTTTATCAACTGCCAGAAATCTTTGACCATGCTGAGGTCGAGGCAAAGGTTGTTGGAGGGATAAAATCAGCCATTGTGTGAATTGCTTTTTTCGCCCTAATTGTGAATCGTTTATGGTTGTTGTCCAAACGTAAGGTTGTAATGTTCATTGACTGCTGAGGCATGTTTGGCTTTGTGAAGATCAAGGTCACAGGTCGATAAAGGGACCAAATAGGCCATTGTGTGAATTGCTTTTTCTCACCCGTCAAGTTTATCATTCTTTGATGGGTGTAAGATGTCGGCCAAACGTAAGTACTTTTTTATTGACTGCTGAGGCATCTCTTTTTGAGGGTCAAGGTCAAAGGTCATCAAAGGGGTCAATAGGCCATTGCCTGAAATTGGTCTTTGCACCCCCAATTGGTAATTCTTTTATGGCGTTTGACCAGACTGAGTTACAGTGCTGATGGACTGCTAGGATATCTTCGACCATGCGATGATCAAAGGTTTTTAATAAAGGGGACACCATGTCTGAATTTTTCCCCGATTGGCATCTCGGAAGAGCGCTGACCAAAATAGGTACAATGCCCATTGAACATTACACTCACGGTGGCTTGAAATGCCCGACACTGACCGGCCGAATCGGCCGGTCCGTGCTCGTTAAAATAAGTTGAGATCTGGTCAGTAATTGGTTCCAAGGCCACACTGATCAGTGACTGAACCTACTGGAAAGTTGGAAATTTTACTTCAATATAACATAAACACCGTTTTTTTTTCAATAAGCTGAGTACATTTATGTGATCAGGGGACAAAATAGACCTAAATCGATGTAAATTTTGCTATATTCGTTTTAGAAAGAAGGAAACAGACTAGGTTCATTTAACAAAGGGGTTAGCAGTTGGCACTATAAATTGGCCGAGACTGACCGTTTAATGTTTTGGGCTCTTTTTTAACGAAAACTATACCTAAAAGCGCCGTTGAAAGTTCTATTCCTATCTACATAAGCCACACAAACCATTTCCATGGGAAAATATGGACGATGATAGGAGTGTACGTTTCATGTGCCATGACAATTGGGTTCCCGTAGGTTGACAAACCGCATGAAGGTCAAATTTCTCGCGTCCGAGAAAGTCATAAAAAAACTGTCCCTCCGCTCAAACCGGTCAAACTTGTATATCTGTAGCCATGCAATGGTCAAGGTCAAAAGGACACTACAAATGGCACAACTGGGCATTGTGTGAATCTGTCTTTTTGGCTCCCATTTGATCTTCTTGATGGATGTTAACCTAACGTTGACACGATGATCATTGATTGTTGGGACATCTTTGATCATGTGAAGGTCCAGGCCAAAGGTCATTGAAGGGTACCAATAAGCCATTGTTTAAAATTCTCATTTTGGCCCCCATTTGGTCGTTCCTCGGTGGATGTTAGCCAAACTCGGACGCTGCGTCTATTGCCTGCTGGGGCATTGATGACCATGTGAAAAGTCAATAATAGGGGCCGAATATGCCACCAATCAGTCATTCTTTGATGGATTTCCTAATTAAACTCTAGACAAATGTTCGTTACTAATGGGACATTTTTGACCACCTAAAAGTTGATCAATGGTCATTAAAGGGGCGCTTTGTGTGAATTGCAAAAATGGAATTGTTTCCATTATTATATTTCTTGAGTGGGGCATCTTTCACAAGTTGAGACATTTTGGTCAGCCAATGTGTGAAACATTGCAAAGAGATGCATCTCTCCCCACAAGAGCAATTTGATCATGATGTTCGTGAACATGTATTACATGAGTGCACATTGGTCTTCGAAATGAAATATTTGGTACATACATGCGGTTTGAGTTGCAGCACCATTGGTGCTCTTTTTTAAATACCGCGTGTTGGTTGTTTGTTTTTGTTTATTTGGACAAGTGATAATGCGACAAATAAATACGTAACGACAATACAAAGAATGGCCAATTTCCAATGGGGTCCCATTGGAAATGGGTTTTCCAAACCACTTTGGGATGAGTGAGTTGGCCAGGGGCATAGCGGCGTCGCCAAAGGATGACATGAGGGGTAGGACACTCCCAGAATAGTAATGTGCCCCGGCCCCCCCCCCCCATTGAAATGTGGGGTATGGCACTCTCCCGTATGTCCGTCCGTTTCGCCTTCGATTTTACAAACTTCCTTTATTTGCAATTTGGTGAATATCGAATTTACTTATGGAACTTCTCCTGCATATTACGTTGGAATACTTGCACAGTGTACAGTGTCCATGGACTGCCTAGTGGTCATTAACGGTGCATAAGCTTAATATGTGGAAAAGTCCAACTGTTTCTCTTTCCCACAGAAAGTTTGGGCATTATGATGATATTGATCAGTTTATCATGAAATAGAGTTTGTATGGGGTGTTCAGGGGTCTAGGGTCAAAGGACTTTGACGGGTTGAAGGAGCATTTTACGCTTATTATTTGAAAAACTGGAATCGGCCTAAATGTTTCCCTAGAACTTAAAATAGGTTGGATGCCTGGTCAATGTTATCCGTGTCATTTCTTAGGGTGTTTCAAAGCTCACGGTCGAAAAGTCACCTTGACTTCCATTTGTAAAAACCGGTTTTCCCCATGAGGAGTGCTAAGAAAGTTATTCGAATGTTCCTCGAGCCGAACTTCATTGTAAGTAAAGCATATTCTTCCACGCAGACTATTGGAAGTTAAAGGTGAAGACACAAACCTCCAAAAACGAAAAATTGACTATTTTCCCTCCAATTATGTACTTCCTCTTTGAAGCAACCCTCGTGCTTCTGCGAAGCTGCCCATCGGTCTGAACACTACGGATTTGTTTACATAGGCAAACTCGGTTTTAAATTAAAACGGGGCAGTTCTCCGAAATTACCGGTGAACACCCGGGTGAACACCCGGGTGAACACCCGGTGAACCCGGGATGATTCGATGGTAAAATTTACCCAGTATTTTACCAGAGTTCTATCGGCGATTCACTGAACAAAAAAACACCCTTTCTGACAGAGAAATGACCCGTGTTCACTCGGTGGAACCGTGTTCACCCGGAAAAATAAATATCCAGCAGCATGGGGGGAATCGTATCCAGCACGCACATTGTATGTATATGGACGTTCCATGGGGAAATATTCCGTAGTATGCCGCTAACGATCATGCGGTAGCCATGGATTAATTGGCACACACAGTAACTATGGCCTGAACTCAATTATTTCGGTTTTCATGGAGTTTTAACCGTACTTCGTCTTCGTCTTTTTATTTACTGCTCATAAGATATTTTCCGCACGTTCGAATGATTTTGACAATCGCTGGTCCGATGTGTAGTTGATTAAAAAACAAAACATTTCGTACAGCCAATGCCGAGTGGTTACATAGCTTTAATTACTAGATGGTGTGGACAACAACGAATATGGGTGCATAACTACACTACTGTCATTGAAGCGTAAAGTCAACACAAACATTCATACCAGTACAATCCGTATTTCGCCTCCACATTGCTTTAATAGGACACAAGTGCAATATACGACCTACTAGACATCTCTTCATATCACAACCATGATATGAGTGATGATACTGCAGTCCCCGTTAAAAACCGGTGAGTCCCAGCAAAGACTGCAATCCCCAATTGCCTACGTCCCCCCCCCCCCCCCCCCCCCCCCCCCCCCCCTATCGTCATTCCTTTGTTCCTATAGATTGTGTCAAATTGGTTTTTCAGTGCCCGCCACTGTGACAATGCAATCGCATTCAATTTCGTATTTTCTTGAAGTAACTACTGGGATTCCCAGTTTTTTTTAAATAAATTGGTACTCGCAGAATCGGAATGCATTCATGTACCCTCAGTTCCTATCAAAGACATCAATGTGGTGTGACTGCAATTATATTTTGAGGGGTGTGCATGAATTATTGGGGGACATTTTGATGTTATGGTCCATCGAACTAAAATTATTGGGGACATGTCCTTCCCCCCCCCCCCCTCCGTGATCGCCGCGCTTTCGGCTTCTATCACATGTTCTTTGTTTTTTCGCTCTCTCTTTCTCATGATATAGTCGACCTCACCACAGGTACCGCGTTAGACCTAATGGTCGTACGCTGCGGAATACTACAATGACAGCATGACACTCAACGACGAGTGTTTACATCTAACCGAATTTCCTAGAAAACTTGCTTCCTATGCATGTGGTTGGTATATGGGGAAACAGATTTCCTCAATTTAATGGCTGGACCTCCCTCACCAAGTGCTGGCTCACGGGGGACAAACGTACTCGATCGACAAAGAAGGAACGTCGGATAATTTCAGCTACTGGTGAACCTTTGCCCTTTACTAACTTAAGAGTACAGCAGGAATACCACAGGGTAAGTGTTCAGTTCTTAATCGACATTGCTAGCACACAACACAGGCATAGTGACTGATGAATGGCTAAGATATGATAATGGCGAGTGCCGACGTTTTCGTCCTATCCAGTCCTGGTGCACTATAGTTGGCACTCCCTGATTAGCATGGTTGTGTATGCAACTTCTTGGCAGCACAGTTGATTACTGATCACGTGACCCTTCTGATTTCGAGTCGCTGTGCAAAAATATCAATCACTACAGTCGACCCTAAACACCATTGCAAAAAGAAACGAATGGACGTCAACCTTTCTTATTGGGTTCGTTTTTGTCGTCTAATGGATCTCAGCTAGTTTCCGAATATGGGCATATAATACGATATATGGAATGCCCATATTAATGAAACCTAACTGTAAACTACCTTCCTTGGACTGTTTCCTGTGTTCGGGATTGAGTTGTCTGATCAGTGAACAGCCCGTTTATTCATAGGTTCTATAATGCACAAGAGTCATTGTTCGATAGGGTCACATTCATCAGGTTTCGTTATTCCTAAGCTCGTTAATCATAATAGCGAAACAGGTCTCATTGTTCATAATGTTCGTTATTCATTTGAGCAAATGTTTCCTAATTATAATAATATTTAGAAAAGTTCGTAATTCATAATTGAATTAAAGGTTCGATATTCATATTAGGATAAAGGTTCGATATCCACAATACAGCAAATGGGTCGGATTCATAATCGACAAAAGGTTCGATATTCATAATCGAAAAACGTTTGTGATTCATAATCGACAGAAAGGTTCGATATTCAGTAATAGGACAAACAAGGTTTCCATATTCGTAATAGACACAGGGTTAAATATCCGTAATAGGAAAATGTACGCAATATTTTCGATATTCATGAATTATCAGTAGGTTGGCAAGTAGGGAGCGGGTGGCATGGGGAAACGTTTCCCGTCCCCGAGATCACCTTATCATACATTTTTCTTGCCTCTGCAATAACAGAATAATGACGGCGGGACGAACGCTCCCATAGAAAGCCTGAGAAGGCGTCCCACTTATTTTAAAGGAAATTATGTAATATAAAATATTGGTTGTAAGAAATGTACACATCTCAATCTTCGTTGATGAGGGGGGGGGGGGGGGCTCACGCAGACGGCGACAGCGGCAATGTTCATGTTCCGATGGCCAGTGTTCCTATGGTTCAGTGTTCCAGTAGGGTTTCGATGTTCCTCACAGGTGTCACCCTTACCCGCTGCGACACCTTTGCGTTCTGCGCTCACAGCTTTAATGGCGACATGGAAACGTGGAAACTTGAATTTTTTATTTCATTTACCCTTCCAAATGGTTCACTCGGTAGCATGTAGCTAATCATCCCCGAGGCCCTAATCCGGTAACTACTGTATATTATTCCTGAACGAATTCGAACTAAAAACCAGTCTAAACCGTTGGAGTGGGGTGGGGGGGGGGGGGGGGGCATACAGCTAATCCGGATGGTGGATCACAGTAAGACAGTTTAATGTTATACCGTATGCATTCAATGTTGTTCTGTCTTGCACACTGGCAATAAGTCTTAAGAGTCTGAGAAGAGGGGAAATAAAGTGTTGGATAAAAGGCAAAAGGGAAACAGACCTAACACCAATGGGGCGTAACTCAAACCGCCTTATGTCCTAAGACGCTGCACAATTATGTGTCAATATGTTCAAGATCATGAAGGCAAAAGACGTTTCAACAATGGCTGTTGTTTGCCCCTTTTTTTACGACTTCATATGGCCAAAGATGTCTTAGCAGTGAATAAACATTCCACATTATGATGCCCCATGTCCACACTGGGGCTTTGGTCCAAAGTCCCCTGGCACCGCCTGTATTGACGGCTATTAGACCATCCTATGCCCAAACACAGCACTGTTGCACAGAATTCAACCAACACTACCAATGGCCCGCTACCCCAGAGACGATTACTTAACTTTTCAAGTATTGTGCATTTCAAGTACCGTTGTTTGGATTTCACGAAATGGGCCCTTGGCCCATGTGACTTGGACCCAGTTCCTGAACACCCGAAGATACGGCTGTTGGACCATCATTATGGCTGACATCAGCACTGGTGCACCAAAATTTGTAGGAGAAGAACATTCAAAATTTTAACACATAATGGCGTTCTTATTATCTGAAAGTCTCTAAGTTAATCCCATACCAAAAGCAAAACCTTTATAACAATTACTTAAACGGTTGTCTCCCTCCCATCTCTCCTCATTCTCAGCGATCACAACTTGAAATGACTACTGCAGTCAGCTATCAACAGTTCCCATATTACCGAGACTGCCTTGCTCAGGTAAACATGGATGCTGGTTTCAAGCTGTGGGACAAACATCATGAAGCTGTTTGAGTCTTGCGTGATTACTCTACAGCATTTTGCACAATTGACCACAAGGCTCTCTTAAAACTCCTGCTACTACTGTTTGGGATCGTGGCACTGTTTTGAATGGTTTCAATCCGATCTACAACATGACCGTGTCCAGAGATTAATGTCCAGAAATGTTCTCTCGGATGAACATAACCCTGCCCGTGATGGCGTAGCAATCCCTCACCTGGAGACATGTTTTTCAAGACGTCAAAGAATGTTCAATCAAAAATCCGCTGGTGTTTTGGATGAACTCCAAAACTTAGGTAGTTTCCATCATCCCCTTTTGATTCTGAAATGAATGTCCTGCCGCCACCTTACTACATGGTCAAGCCCTCTATTGTTCACTACTCCAGTGATGTTCTCAACCTCGTAGTAACCTCGACAGAATTGTGACAATGAAGAGCTATGTTAGAAACACCGTCTCAGAGCTGCTTCATTTTGCCATATATGAAATCGTTGTCTGCGTGAAAATCTTGATGCAAAATCCACGAACGCCTTGTACCATGCATTCTGACATCACGCCTTGAACTATTGTACAGTCTCCTGTGTGGACTTCCTGCTGTTGAGCTTGAAAGTTGCAGCGTGTGCCAGAACTCGCAGCTCGTCTAGTTCTCGCCGGAGGAATGATTACATATCAAGCCATGTTATGACAGAATCTGCTTCCCCAAGAAAGCAAACCAATTTTTCAGGTGACGGCATGAACGCCCATGCTTATAGTGGCGACCTTTAAAAATTGTGTACGATATGCTTACTCCGACGCGTTCCTTGTATGGTTGTGTTATATTACACCATGGGAGCACTCCGTCCGCGGGGGAAGTGGGTGGATTGACCCCCACTTTTAGCAAAATGCTCCTTTGAATTTCTGGTTCAACGGCAAACCCCCCCCCCCCCCCACCTCGCAGTTTCACATGGCTGTGCTCCTTCTTACACAGCTTCACAATTTTTTATCTTTTTACACCGCATACTCCTTATTTGTTAAACCTCGCACAAACTCTTCAAGAGGTTTTTCCTTCGCTGATATTGGTCGAAGTTCCTGCCCAAGAAAGTCAGACAGTACGTCAGGTGTCCGTAAGCAACCCCTTAGTTAGGGAAAACCCATATCCAAGGTTTCCGAGTGCCTATCAGTTTTGAGACCGAGCACTGGAATAGCGCAATTCCGGGATAATTGGCGAGATTCGAGTTGAGTAAAAAAAAAAAAAAGGTAAATGATTTTACCCCAAATTTAACTACTGAGTTGCCCACAAATGGTTAGGTGTCTTCATAGGTACGGTCACATAAACTCCATGGAACGGAGGAACTAGTTAGATTTGAGTATTTCAATCGGATTAATAGCAATTAGGCCCCTACGTGGATTTTTTAAATTGTTCGTAATTCTTGCTGACATATTCTTTCAAAAAATAAAATCGCACATCTAGTTTGTTGGGCAGGAATCCCGGCAAGTGCTATTTCCGAATCTAGGTGGTATGAAAAAGTAAAAAAAATCGCAGTCTTACTTCTCTCCCCTACTTCTCTCGCACGGATCGGGGTGGCCTACAGTATTCTTAACTTTCTGCATAGAACAAAACGCCGCAGCAGGATCCGGCAGAAGTCGTTTGCAGAAAAGTGCCACAGCTTTTTGGCATGGAGGTGGGTTCGTGTTTCTTTCCACGGCTGGGCAGGGCATTCCCCATCTTAGCTGCAGCCACAAGCTTCGTCAACTCAAGCCACGGCCAATTGGAGTCTGCCTCATTCCTGTCCGACGGCAGAGTACAGCATTTGAAATATCATCACATCTCATCCTGATATTAATGTGCACGGTCATGGAGGAGAAAAATCCAGTTCAATACACTCAGTCATTCAAACACCCAACCCTGACGTTGATTCAACATGTTCCAGTTAAGAGTGCTTATATCATTCTGTTTTTTTAGTGGGTGAATCCACCACCATCAGGCACTTCGTTTTTTATTCTGACTGATTTCTTGCCGAAGTCAAGAATCTATGTTTCATGACATAGATGTGTGTGTTTATGTGACGCCTGCTCGAGAGCACGGTATCTCAACTCAGCTGTATAGCTCAGACTACTTGGTATATGTGGACTCCAAAATGTTACATCAACCCTATTGATTTGGCGTCAGTCAGAGGTCATCTGAGTTCACCAGAGGTCAACGTAGGAAATCTTGTAAACCGATAATTCCAAAACGGTTTGGTCCGATCAAGTTGAATTTGGTGTATAGCCTCCGTCATGTGGAGTATAGGAACTCTATCGTTTTCGTTCCGGGTGGTGGTGAATTTGGTCAACAATACACCATTTGGGAAAGTTGATAGTTTGGCCGTTTTTGGCTTGTAAGCACGATAACTTGACCCACCTGGATTCATAGCTCATAATGCATGTGTTCTCCCCATGAATGATACATGAACCCTATTGATTTGGGGTCAGGTCAGATTTAATCTGAGGTACCATAGGTCAAGTCCTGAACTTGTGAGCACGATATGTCCAGAATGGTTGGTCTGGATCAGATTGAAATTTTGGTGTGTGACTTTTTTAATGGGGGTACAGGGAAACCCTATTGTTTTCATAGGTCATGATGGTTGAATTTCTGTCAAGAAATGTAAATTTGGGCCGTCAACACGATACTCTAACCCCCCTGTATGGACAAAGCTCATACTTGTTATATGATACATGAACCCTATGGTTTTGAGGCCAGGTCAGGGTCAGCTGAGTCCCCAGAGGTCAAAGTGTGAAAACTTTGTAAACACTATAGCCAAAGGTGGTCCTAATCGTGTTGAATTTTCGCGTGTGCTTTTTTAATGGGGAGCACCTAATCTTATTGTTCTTCTTGGTATATGTCGGAGTGGATTTTTGTTAAAAAATGAGAAATTTGTGGAAGATTAAAATGTGGGCCAATTTTTGGCTCGTAAACACGATAACCGACCCCACCTGGATTGAATGAAGCTCATTCCTGGTCTGAGTACGGACACCCTATTGTTTTGGGGTCTGGTCAGTAGTCATCTGAGTCACCGGAGTTCAAAACCTTAGAACCTTGGAATTAGTGTGTAGCTTTCTTATCAAGGGGAAATATGAACCCTATTTGGTTAGTCTCCCTTTGTCCCTTGGTGTCGGGGTCCAATTTTTCAGAAAGAGTCAAGTAATCACTACGGCCTTTTGGCTTTCTGGTTAACCGATATGTGAGTCTAAAGGTCTCTCACAGGCCCCGGAGGGTATCATTTCCGGCGACCTGGGAGCTGTCAAAACCCAAATCTTTCTTGGTCCGCTCCTCGCAACCAATAGTGTGCGCCTTTGGAGCTGCACCCCCGGTTTGCAACAGAACCCGCATACGCCCATTAACATGGTATATTTTGTATTCTCCTCAAGATGTCTCAGATAATTTGACCCAATACCCAGGGTATGGGGTAAGGGTCGGTATCAAACTGTCCACTGTAACTAAAACGTTTCTCACCAAATACCAACAGAATGGAGAGGAGGAACAATATTTTTCAACTCTCCAAATTAAGTCGTAATTATAACCTTGACCTCCCCGCTGTCGGCGTGAGGATTTTTCGAACCCGCCCTCTATCCTCCTGTTCTTGTTCAGCTGCCCATAGATGACATTTTGTGTCAATTTTAGGGTCAGGAAGTATTTCATTTTTATTAGAAATATGATTTTCAAATAAATTTAGGGGGGTGAAGTCAAACAATCCGTTTAACAGTTGGCAATCATTCAAAAAATATAATGTAAATCCAAGTAGTTACAAGGCCAAAGGAGGAATTCTGGTTGTCCAATTTTTTGCCCAATAATTGTGCCGGGAATCTGTGATTTTCTGGATCGTAACATTCCACTGTACTCTATGCGCCAACGTGGGGCCGTAGTTACCCCTAGTCGTGCTTCACCCCCCCCCCCACACTCCCATGTTGGAAATCGTGTCTACGCGCCTGCCTACTGTCACCGCGATATATTTTTTTCTGTCTATCTCCCCCCCATCCCGCCTTGTCCCCTGCTCCTAAAGTAATTTCCCCTACGGCCACCTACTCCACTTGGTTTTCCTATTATTTCCTATTTTTCTATTATGAGTACCGAACTATCTATATTGAATCTCGACCTTTTGTCAGAGAGAAAAATATCCTGGTTTGCTCTGAAAACAATCTGTATCACAAGTGGACCCTTTTTTCGAAGGCCGCCAATACATTACGAAGTGGCTATGCCCACGCGCTTTGAAGATAGAAATGGCTTCACACTCATACTTCCTGAAACAATCATTTTTTTTGTTCTCTCAGATACATGCCTTGTCAGAAGGATCCGGACCGTAGTGAGACCTCTCACGATGCGACTCTCACGTTGATTGTCCTCGGGTAAGATGATCAATTGTGGTAAGACCATTGGATAGGTTCCTGGATAGTTGCCATTTTTAGCTCTATCAAAAAAACCAACTATTTGGCCCTTTCCTTTCGCGTCCATTTTCCGTCCCGTCACCTGTTGCTTCTCTTGGCTCTTGGATGCTCCTCGAAGGTAATGACCAAACTCAGCACAGTGTTTTCGTTTCCTTGGATATTTTTTTGACCTCTCGGGTCCTGAGCAAATTATCGAAGAGACATATAGGTCCTTATGTTGAAAAACTGCGAATGCGCTCCCGCTGAGTATTGGTTTAGATTACCATGCGACTCACTCAGCAGTGATATAGCTAGTGGTACCTATAGGGATTCAGGTCAAAAATCGTGAAGTGACATATTGAGTTATGTTTAAACAACGTGCAAGTAGGTACAAAATGTCCTCCCCACCTTTAGAATTGGGGTTGAATACTAAATCCGTCTCGGTAAATGTTTATCAATGGGACTGGTGAATTACTTACGTGGTGTTCAGCGTATTTAACTCAAGTCATTGGAGGGGCATATTAAGTAATTCCCATAAAAGTCGGCCAGTGTTATCATGGATTATAGTGTTTGCCCCGGCTTACCACCCAGGCTCCGCGTAGGGTCCATAATCCAACCTTCAAAAAATGGTACCTTCTCGTTTTCGCAGGGCTCACATCCAGTGAGGATTGGTTCGGGTGACAAACGAGGGTAGGCAATTTCCAAGTTCCAGATTACTGTGATTACCGTCCACCCCAACCTTGAAGTACCAAAGCTAAAGAGGTATTGCATTATCGCGTACCTGGTGAGGGATTCTCAGCTGGCAATAAGTGCAGTGTCCAGTTCTGCAGCCTTGAATAGGTGGATCCGCTGTAACCATAAAAAAGTGTCACTCGGGGTATTCAGTAATGCCAGTCGAAGGACCTTAAAAAAGGGAAATTACTAACACTTATGTTGTATCTTTGATACTTGGGTGCAAGGGTTTTCAATTCATGTATGTAGTCGAGGCCCGAAACCTCCCGAGCCGGGCCAGACCACCCAAGGCCAAGGCCGAGGCCGGGGCAAATTATTTAAAAAACACAAAAACCACTATTTAACAATTTGCTGAAAATTGTACTGAACTAGTCAACATAGTCAACAACTCATGACGATCCATAATTCACACTATATTCACATATGTTGCATATGAAAATCACAAAACAATTGAGATCCATTAAATTTTAGGCAATCGGTACAGTACTGCTAGTAGATAAGTTGAACCCCCGAACGTTTCTTACCTGACTGATAAACAAATAGATTACACAGGATCCACTCATTAAGTACGAGCTTAATTCTAACCAGGACTGCCTTTTGCATATATAGACCTACAGATTCCTTAGAAATTAGCCATATACCCGTGCCGTCATCGCACCACAATTCGCAACATTTTCAGGAATTCGATGGATAAATGGGTTCTCAGAATTTTTAACCATCGTCTTTTACCCACAAACGTTCAACCCTAAAAAATCGGACTACCTCCTCCTGGCCTCCGCCTCGTATGCCAATACTGATCAGATTATACATAATTATGGAGGACACACTGTTGTCACATGCTCACAGTCGGGATAAGGCTGAAGAAAAAAAACAACGCTATGAAGAAAAAGAAACATTAAGATACTTTCAATTGCGGAAGCTATTGTGTCAGAAGTGGACATGATGGGCCCATTGTGAGGGAACCCATACAAAATGATGTTTCCTTCCAATTAGGAGCCTACATTTCTTAACCTAACACATCACGGGGTGAAGGTGGCCATTCGCCTGCTCTAAAACAATGGGCATAGGGTGTGTTTTTCTAAAATTGGGGTCATTAGTTCCTCTATGCGATATTTTTTTTTTTCTAAAATCTCCTCCTGAAGGTCCCCTAGGACGATCATAACATTTTGTCTTGTCTTCAGTGACCAATAGTGAGTGTCACAAAAAGTCATCTTATCTGCACTGAAAATATTATAGGTGTTTTGGATTTGAGGAACAGCACTGTTCCAATTATTTAGTTTACGGCAACGTTTGCAAGTAAACCAATTGCCACGTCTCAGACCTTGCCCAATTGTGTTAGCTTGGAGAGCCCGTTTTCCTAATGTTATATAACCAAATTGTTTCCAGGACCCGCTATTACGAGGTCCTGCATAGGTTGGTTTAGATTGTCTTCAATTCGATTGGACGATTACAGTGACTAACATATCCAGTTTGGTGAATTTTCGCTTGTGAACACGCTAGGCCTGTTATATTATTGACCATTTCATACACAAACCCCCCATCACAACTTTGCATTGGAATTTGTTTGTTTCTTCAGTTCCGATCGAGATTGGGACCGATATGCACCCCTTACGTTTTCAATTCAATCGCTAGTGAATCGTTCCCTGGTGCGAACGGAAGACACGATATCTACTTGTTCGTTGTCAAGGAACAGACGACAATCTTTTCCGTTGGAATTCAAACCTCCCGTGGGTGCGGTCGGTTGTGATTCCGATCTGAGGTTGGGATTTGGTCCTATGTTGGTGTTTCACCATCGAGGTGGGAACTCTCTATAACCCTTGATTCTCTTGGCGGACGGATTCCTGGGCCTTGCGGAAGAAACAATATTCTGGGATACGAGCGTCACTAGATTCCTGTTATAACTTCAATTTCATTGATGGGAGACTCTATCTTGAAAGTCGTGAAGTAAGCCTTGAATGAAACTTACAATCGATTTGTTTGGGGTTTAAACAGACTAGTCCCTATCGTGGACCGAACCTCCATGCGTCACGGGATTCAAAAAGCCTGGTAATAACATTGAGTTAGGCCGATACTTCGTCGTTGTATATACTTTCATATTCAATCTTTATTCAGTCAGTACTTTTCAGGTTTTTTCAAGAAGAACCTTAGTGCGATAACTTGGCGTGCGTTGTGTACGTGTTTGTGTGTGTGGTGTATGTGTAGTTGTGTGTGCATGTGTTTGTCTGAGTGAGTGGACGGGCAGGTAATCACCAGTCAATGCGCTAATTCCAAGTGTAGCAATCCGAGCCCGCTCCAAGGTCCCCTATTTCAAATAGTCCCCGACTGGCGTACGGTTAATTTCTTCTCAGGCCTAGTAAAATGACAAGTTCGAATCAGTTGGCTCATATTTTTCCCCCCACAATGCAACCACTGGTTATTCAACTTTTATTGCCTACCCACTTATGTCGACCCGATATACGACGTGTTCTGCAATTTAGTTTCAATCCCACAAAACGAAGGAACGTTATCAGCATCGAATTCTTCTCAGAACTCATATAATCCCTGTGCTGTATGTATGCGTGTGTGTACGCGTGTGTGTACGTGTGTGTCAATGGTGTTTTGTGTGTGTGTTTTTGTGTTTTGTGGTGTGTGTGTGTGTGTGAGTGTGTGCGTGGTGGTTTATGTATATATGTGGTGTGCGTGCGTGTGCGTGTGCGTGCGTGTGTGTGTGTGTGTGTGTGTGTGTCGTGTGTGTGTGTGTTTATGTGTGTGTGTGTGTGTGGTGTGTGTGTGGTGTGTGTGTGTGTGTGGTGTGTGTGTGTGCTTATTAACCATTATCGCTGTCGCATCACGTCAGGTCTTTCGAGGAGAGATTGAATTGGGGAACCTCTTTTACTCTTTTCTATATATTAAAAATCAAGGTCGCTTGTGAACATGTTCCAGCAAACGATATTCCAACATGCCTGTTCGCTGACCTTCTGCTTGACACGAACATTTTTTGTTTATAATTACGTATGTTTGGTAACAACAACATGTTCGAGAGAATAACCATGTCTGTTTTCGAAGACACTTCTACGCGACCGAACTTTTCTGATCTAATATGATAAAAACCTGTTATACCATCAATTATGTTTCCGTTTGCACGGTCAAAGCTGACATAGTTTGGTCCAACAGTTTGGAAAACTAATTAAAGACGAATATCGTTAAAAGTACTTTGCATCCAACACCTCTTATACAGTGTAATGATATTCAGAATTCGATTGGTACGAGGTGGCTGTTTTAGAACGAAATCATACGAAGAACTTGTCGATAGAAGTGAGGAATATATCATTCGCGTTGGGTCGCATAAACGGTCAGCAACCCCTCTCAAAATGTGTCCCCTCTCAACCACTCATATCACATAGACAGCCAAACTACTCGTCTTGCGTGGGTGCTCTCTTTCCAGGTAGTCCACCACTTTTAGATAAATCAATACATCTGAAATTATTCCGTGTCTACATATGCTTCATCTTTCTTTCTTTCACGAAAGGGTTATTTTCACATCCACGTCTCCAGGGCTCCTTATTTGCTCCGAACCAGTTTGTTTGTGCGAGGAGACGAGGCAGTGGTTATGGTCTAGTCGAACTGCAGCGACGTTATAAGATGAACTTACTGCGAAGTGTTAATATATATTATAATATATATATCTATTATATTATAAAAAATATATATATATATATATATATATATATATAATATATATAATATCTATATATATATATACATATATTTATTCATATATTAATTCGAGTGTTTCCACGTGTACTACCGTAAATATAAAGAAGTATAGACCTTCCAAAAAGAGCTAGTTGACGTTTTTGTAGCAGCACCGAATTTATTGAAAATCGAAATTTTCGTTCCCTGGACCTTCTTCAGTTATATTTAACAATCGTAGTGCACTAACTTGTACACAAATACAAACTAACAGAAAAATCATTAACAACACTTTAGGCAACGCGCTGCTAGGGACGCTTCAGTGATTCCCTAGCTCATATTGGTACGGTCACTGGTCCAGTCTTTATTTATGGCCCGTCGTTGAGCGTTCAGCTTGAGATCCACTTCATTTCAACCGTTCAACACTTGGTCCTACGGTTGCAAAAATCGTCGCCAGATCACACACTGGAGATATCAGGAGTGATTTGCTCGATTGTAGTGCTCCGCACTGGGAAAACCCATCGCGTTTATCACGGATTTGTTTTTTATGATTGTTGAACCGTAACCGAAACTTTGTTCTCGTTTCATCAACCAACATAAATGCGGCATCACAGATGTTACAGAAAAATAGTAAATTACGGTACTACATCGCATCCAATCCAAACTGGGGGGGGGGGGAATCGGAAATCCATATTAGGGGAGTCGGATGGGATTCCCCTTTGCGTATGCTTACAGATCTACACGGGGGCTAATGCACGGCGTCTGTTTCCGTTACCTCGCTCATTGTGACGTAACTTGGAGGAGGTGACAGCGTTCTTATGTTGGGGGGCTGCCGCTGGGCCAAAATAAGGGGCTCAGAGAAATCTCCTTTAAATCAGAGTCTCTCTCAATACGTCAAAAATCCTTCTTGACCGGCGCGCGTGAGCGGGTGTAGGGACGAATTGACTCGTAGACAAGAGGGATGCGCGCTCTGTTCTTGGTTTATAACTTATCATGTCCAGAGCGCTTGCCCTTGGCTGCTTTCCTACTACTTCCTGGATACGCTAGTTGGTTAGCCATTCCTAAAGTACCCTAAGGGTACACAGCTGGGTATTGTTATCTGCTTGTCCAGAGCAAAGCCGTTTTGAGTCCTAGGCACTGGCTAATACAATGACTTCTTGAGCTCATTGGTGGAGTTTGGGGTCGTTCCACCATAACTTTCCAAGGAATGCAAGTTTTATCATGTGACTCCTTGAACGTATATTTGATGCAATCATGATGGTTTTAGCAGGAGGACTTTAATAAATCTTGTTTGAGGCGTCCTCACCATGGGGCCATATGAAAAATATGTCCAATCTTTACGATAAGTAATAGATTGGCTTGAGAGGACACGTAAATAGATGTCTTTTTTCTACCATACCATGAGGATGTTGGCATACGCCGGAGCCTTTCTTCCCCATAAAGAAAGCCGTCTCCCCTGCTTGTGAACAAGTATTTGTCACCAAAACAAAAGTAATTGGGGCAGTATGATTTGATGATTGGTGGCTTATGGTGTGTTACGAAGCTTGCCTCATACCCTCAATACCCTCCTCATTTCCGCTCATATACCCTCTTCATGTGTGTATATATTCATATATAGACATAAATATCATTATATATATATATATATATATATTATATATATATATATAGATATATATATATATTATATATATATATATCTATATATATATATATAATATATATATATATATCTATATATATATATATATATATAGATATATATATATATATATATATATATATATATTATATATATATATATATATATATATATATATATTTATAATTAGTAATTAGTAATTAGTTATTACACGCCCTTTTTGGTTTTAGCATGAAATTTGAAAAAATCGTTAGAACATCACGCATCGGATTCAGGCCGGCCATACAATTGCAAAAAAACCACAGTTCAATCCCCCAAAAGTATGGCTTATGTAGTGCACACGATCAGGAAGGAAAGAATCACCCAAATTGTTTTGAACGAATTTAGAAATCTGTCCGGGGCTAGTATTTGCACTCATGAATATGATGACGTCTGTGGTCGTTCTACGATCCGTTTCCAACATAGCTGTTTACAACACAATGAGTGGACTTGTCATGGCACCTTTGTATTCTGGTACGTTAGTTTGAGCTTCGTGTACAGGCAATTTATAATGAAAAATATCATATATGTTGACGAGGGGACTTTACCTCCACTTCTTGGAGATTTCGAAATGACCCCCCTCTAAAACCCCATTCGAGCGAGCGAGAGTTCTGTACAGAGTAGAGTGAGGTCCCCCTTTGTCTCCCCGCTTCTCATAGCCCCCGCCCCTACCCCCCCCCCCCCCCCCCCCCCCCCCCCCCCACACACACGCATTTCGAAGCTGAACGCCGCCTGTCATTATGGAATTGTCGAAGATTGTGCACTTCTCGAGTCATCCAGGGATGAGTTTTGTCCCTGCTTTTCTCATCTAATACACCTTTGATCAGCGTTCTCTGGTTGCTTTACAAATGCGTCGGTGGGTGTGGGGACTGGAATGTGGTATTTGGGGGGGTTTTTCCATCCATTATATAATAGGGCCAGTAATTAGAGCCAAGGGTGGTTTTGTGCACTATACCAAATTTTATAGAGGTTTCCTTCACATCCATTTTTCGTCCATTCTGCACTGATCCATGCAACAACACGTTCTACATGAGTAACCTTATACTAAGCCTTATATAAACTTAAATAATCCAAACCAAATTGAATATGTTCGATAATTCCAAATCGTGACTCTTTAGCACCTTTAGCACCTTCCTCGGTGAAGGCATGGCACTTTGTGTCCATTACCAAGATCAATTCTGTATCGCTGCTCGATTATGATTCATCAAGCATTCTTACGCAGGGGCAACCCTGTTGTGGTGCAGATTGAGGCAGCATTTGGCTTTGTTTTTCGCATCGCACAATCTCGGACTCACTGCATTCGCATGGCCTTGTCATATGAAGTTCCACTGTCTTACAAGAGCACCTATCACTCACACAACCCCCTGTACAGTCCCATGACCAACGTCTTTGCATGCCTTCGAACTCGGAGTCAGTCAGTGCTGGGATGACTTGGTTTGGGATGGTGGGCCTCTCTCCACGCCAGGCTTTACTATTGGCACACTGTGTGTGTGAAACTTGGCAGCATCACTTGAATAGGTTGAAAATCGAGTCACGGGCCCGGAACTTTGTAAACAGCCTCGCCCGTGCTCCGTCACAATTCCTGAATGAGGACTTGCAGATGTGACAGATGAAGTTCGGCATCCTCTGTTACCTCATCTGACAGAGTTAGAGACTTTCCGAGATCTTTCAGTGGATTATGGTGTGCAGTGAATACCATCCCATGCTGACTACTTGGAGTGTCCAGATAAGTATGATACACATCATTCTATTTCCTATGGCCATTGACGGCTAGCATGGTTCGATGCACTCCGTCACTGAGGACAAGCTGCTCCCTAATAGTGTGAATGAGAGCATATTTTGGTTCCTTCAAAGTGCCAACCTTGAGCCATAACTGCAACCAAGCGCACTTGCTGAAGTGAGTCAAAAGAAATATCAAGATGTCTGTATCACGAGCTGGGACGACTATGGGCTTTGCATTACAGTGTATACAGTGAAGTACGATCCGTGTATCTCTGCTTCTTCGTGGTTGCCAGTCAACAAGTTTGTGGTCATGGGTGTAATCACTCCCTTTGTTACCACAAGACTCGACTGCCAAACTCCCCCCCCAAACGTCTTTTCACTAGGAGCTTCTGGAATAAGGGCATCAGACAGGATTAAGCATTTGCCGATCTCGTTTTCAGTCGAAGCCAGGAAGTCCAGTTCACACTTTGTAAAAAGGTCTATTTTCGTCTTCCATCATCGCGGATTGGCCTGACTTCGTTGTCTATGCTTGCTCTTGTACCCTATTTGATTGAGAAGTCCCTGTAACGATCGAAGGTCACATCAATTCTATCATAAGCTTCACCCTGTTTCAAACGTGTTTGACGACCATACTGGCGTATTCTCCGAAGCTGCCGACATCGCTTGGCTTTTCCCAGTGACATAACTGTGACTTCTTCATCTATGATTAGGCAGGCAGGCTTACTAAAGCACAACTCTTTTGTTAGCACATCGAACATTTGGATCAACTGAATAAAAGTCCAGGAAGGTCTTTCTTCAGCATCTTGGCAAGCCACGAGAAGGGCGATGTCTTGAGCGTAGCTTGATTCAATGGCAGCTACTGTTATCATCTTTTTTGATTGAACCCGTCTATCGCCACATTCCCAAAGTTTGGGAGAGTGGCTCCGATAGCACCAACGTTCCTGTCGTGGACTTTCTTCCTCAGGGACTGGAGGTACCTCCAGAGTTAGTGTTTAGTTGCTGGTTCAATAGTTGCCATCACACTATCTTAAGGTAGAAGCCGCCTCTGTCACGCGGCAATTTTGGGTGGCAGGAATGTGTTCTTGCCGTCCTAAGGTGGCATCATATTATATCATATTGTCGCCCGAAAAAAATTACTTTACTTATGTCACTTTGCCTATACATATCCCTACATCATTATGCAGCACACTGCTGGGTTTTCTTTTGTATCACTAGTAGGCCTACATTTCTAGAACCGTCTCCTGGCAACGGTGCCTCGCAGCAGCTTACAGAGGCCGATCAGAAACTCCGCAATTGGCTCTCTGGTTGTGGGCCCCGCGGTCAATGCGGACGACTGGCAGGGTCTTGACCGTGCACTCGATGTGAGGGCCCGTTGGGCGGGTATCCTGAGATTCCGTACTGATGAGACTGGGCCCCCTCAACTTTGGAATTTGGGAGGAGAATGTTGCAACGCTAGAGGCTGAACCGCCTGTAGACCGACAGGCATTTGAGGAGCAGTTGAAGGGCGGGGAGGTTCCCGAGATCTACGGCAACACCCAGATATGCTCTGGACTGGTGGCCAGGCCTGCCTTCGTAGTTGTTGCATGGCTTCTTAATACTTACGCTCTTTTTTGAGCACTGGTGTCATGTCAACGACTGGAAAAAGGGACTCATAGTCCAATCTGGAAAAGGAGAGTGATACCTCGGGACTGCAATAACTAGGGGTTACTCTCCTCTCATACCTGGCATACCTCTACTATGCGTCATCCGAACCGGACCGTGTTACCTGCTTGCCCATCGGTTTACTCCCGAGAAGTCCACTGTCCGATCGCATTTTGGCTCTCCGTGTGCTCAGACAGAGCGAATGCGGGCATTCGGTACAGACCATATCGCTTCGCAAAGACTTCACCTGTGTGTAGGGAGACTCTGGATAATTGGGCTCGAGCAGCGTGGTGTGTCAACGCGTCTTGTGCACCTGATTTTTTCTTCTCCTCTGTTTCGGAATTGAGAGTGCCGTGGAGTGTGCCAATGGAGTCTCTTCCCCACTTTACTGGTGTGAGACGGGTGTGTACACTGGCTCCGAAACTTTTCAACACGTTTATGGACTGTATTATGGAGTGGTTGTGTATGGTACTGACTCGTGGTGGAGTCGGGGTTTCTGGAATGGACTTCGCGGATGACTGCATTATTCGCCGAGTTCGTGGATTCTATGGTTTGATGCCCTTGAAACACTTAGTCGGGAGCGGGAGGCAAATCTGTTCAGGTGTCATGGACCAAGACTAAGAGTCCGTCTTTTCTGTGGAATCGTGGAAAGTGCTGCTGTTCCTGTCCCGGGTGTTTGGGCGAGAACGTGGAAGCCATCAAGTCATTCATTCATCTCGGAGTGTCATTAGTTACTCTTCTTCTTGTGATCCCAAGCTCAGTCGCGTTATCTGAGAAAAGACCAAGTTCCGTGTTCTTTGGCTCCAGTGGTCTCCAATCTTGTTAAGTCATTGGGCTTGGACGCTCACTGTTGGGCTGAGACGGTCTTTGCATTATTTTTTTACTTAACTACCTCACTTCGGTCACATCCCCCTTAACCGCATGGCAGGATCGCGCATCTAATGACAGGGGCTTTCGTGGGGAGGCGGGTATGGCCTGATTATTGATTGTCAACTCTAACTGCGCTTCTTCGAGCTATGGCGCCCTCGGCCCGGCGGACGATCCTGCTCACCGTGTCCTGTGTGAAACGGGAATCCGGTTGTGTTTGGGGCCGACCTCCGGGACGCCCCGTAGCTCATGGTTGGCGTAGCTCCAAGGTTTTTTTTTTATGGTTTACTTGGCGAGCAGAGGATCGAACCTATCCAAGGCCCACCAAGGATGCAGACCTGGATAATGGCACCTCGAATCTCTCACCAGCCCGAAAATAAAAGGTCATGCCTATGTGGCGTACCTTAATTGTGGGGTGAGGGTAATCACAGCAGACGGCAACTTGCAAATAGTGCCCACCCCCCTCGTTTTTTTTCCATTGCTCCAATCACTCTTGCTGAGTGTCCAGAGAGGCCGACGCTCTACCAACTGTGCCAACCACATTCGGTTATGTATGTTACCTCTGGAGTTGGAGGGGATGGGCCACGCACAGGTCCGGTCGCTTGGTTGGAGGAAGCCGGCCGATTAGAAGCGAGAGTGTATGTCGACTAGGTGCCTCCCTGGCATGTGCTCCCATGAGAGAGTGAGTGAGTGAGTGAGTGAGTGCGTCAGACAGTGACATGGGCGAGAGGGACGCCTGCAGGCCGATGAAGATTCTGTTTCCATCTGGTTCAGCCAGTGTGACGAGTAAATGTGGAGGGGAAAAGGGTGTGTGCGAGGGGGTGGCACCAACATGAGCGTCAATGGACTCACCCCCCCCACCTGAGATATATGAATACTGTATGAATTCCATTACTTAGTTTTTTTTCTTAATTGTTCGGAATTTTTCCTTACCGTCCCGACAAGGTGCGGTAACTACTCCCGACGGGGGGGGGGGCGGCCCCAAGTTCTTTCTATTCGATAATTTTAAATGCCTCGTATGTTTTATTGAAGTAACAATTGCAAAAGTATTAGCATCATATTAATTAGGAGCAACAATCTAGCCCTTCCTGTAATAAAAACACTCGGTGACATCATGCTAATTGTTGACACAAATTAGGGGTTGGGGTAGAAGGGGGCCTCCAGTTTCTTTCCTATTTGATTATCACAATTCTCTTGCAATCATTGTGATTAGGAAGTAGAATTAGCAATTTTCTGTAATAAAACTAAAATTTGCACTTGGTGATTGTTGACCCCAAATATTGTCCTGATTAGGCAATTTCGATATACCCCAACAGGTTTTATTCATTTTTCAGCAACGATTATCTTCCGAATTACTATTTGATTGCTTCTCGAAAAATGCCTCCTGCAACGTAAGTAGGCACATTTTGGATTTGTTGCTCAGACTATATACGAAGCCTTTGCTGCAGAATAAAAACCGGATGACGTCATAACAGTAGTTAAGGAAATCCGGGAGGAGCCACCGAGGGCTTCTGTCTGCACCTCCTGTCGACGACGTCAAACGGTTCTATTCGAAAAAGAATGCTCTAGTATCCGTTTATTTTCCCTCTAATAATCAATTATTTTACTAACAATGGCAAAAACTAACAGGAGGAATACGTTTCCAATTTGATCATACTAATATGTCCACGACAGTTGTTGATGAACGATGTCAGGAATGTAAACACAGTAGCGTGTTACTTGTACAAACAAATAAAATATTGCTCTGTCGAACTGAGTTTTGCCTTGAATACCCCGTACTCTACCGTTTATTCATAAATCATTTATTCAATCGAAAACAAACGACAGTAATATTTAACATCGATAACTAAAACTAACCACAAAGTAGGCAGAAATTGTTTTTTATTTTTTAGTTTTACAACACAACAGCGCTGAAGAAAACCTCGCATGCTAAAGTTGTTTACATCACGCTTGACCAATTGATCGGTGCTGTTGTTCGGCACTTCAAGTTCTCCGAGTTCCACCTCCCAAGCCAGTGTTTACGGAATTATAACAAGTTATAATTCACTTCACACACTGTACTTGCATACACAGGTCACGGGACATGGTATTTATGAACCTTAATTAATACCCTTGGCATGATCGAAATTTTCGGATTTTTATTCACGACAAGACAAATTTCTTAATCTGAATTGAACTTTTGTGTACGTATGGTAATAACCATCTTCAAAATCAGGGGTGTCGTGACATTGGTGAACTGAAAAAACAATTTTTGCAACATTGCATCCTAATGGCTATTTGACGTATGTAAACGATATGTATGTCAGCTCGGCGACGAAGCGAGGTCGAGACCGGGCAAATCCGAGGCCGAAGCTGGCCTGAAATGCATCCCTGATATTGAATCAGTGGTGTGATCAGTTTTTCACATCAACCTGCTCTCGAGAACGATAAATTGTATACCCATCGAAAACGATGAGTAAAATTAGATTCACTTGGAGCTTGAAGGGAGCGGAAAATTCATGTTCAGTTTCACAATCACAGTTTCATCATCACGCCACTCACGATACTTATTGCGAATATCCAGGAACGAACGCCAGAGAAAAAAAAAAAAAAACTCAAAAGTCCATTCCATTACAGCGGAACTGTGAAGTGTAGACCAGGACCTCGACCATCGCAACTGCAAACACAGCCACATAGAAAAACGTTCGTAGCTACTGGAACCCGGACTCGAAGTGTTTGCTCGTAATGGGTCACTGATACCATCATCCGCCCTCTGTGACACATTGCACCTGTTAATGAAACATCGCATAGATAAGTAAACATTTTATCACACAAAGCGACTATAGTTGCGTTCCAACTATTGAGAAATAGGACTACGTCTTTCAATAAAAAATCATGTATTTTCTATTTCTTAGCCCCCTCACTATCTCAACTCGGTTTTTAACTGATTCGGTGTCATTACCTCTTCCCAATGGAATCCACGCCCAGGTGTCACATGGATTTATACTACGACCGAGGGTAGAGGGTTCTTGGTAAGGCTCTCGGGGAGGATGTTTTCTGGTGTCCGTCAGTCAAGTTGCCTATTGGTGGAGACGTGGACCCTGACGACGAAACATCAATCCTATCCCAACTATACACGAAACAATTTGTCTCGTTGGGGAAATACCTTTGTTCCATCTAATACATCTGGATTAGACGTACCAGGCTACAGGATTCCTGAAAAATTCACCCGGGGGTCCAGTGACTGTTATAGAATTCCTGGTACGTAATTTTTTCTTCCAAAGTTTTTCCCCGCATCTGTTTTTGCGAATAGGTAGGCTAGCAATCTTACCCGTCATTTGCATTGATTAAACTTGAGCTCTTGTTGCTTCTCGAATAGGTTTCCATGTCTTTGTTTCCACACAATGTTTTTATTCTCTACATCCTTGACCCATTAGCTGAACAATTCACTCCCCCCGACACCCCCCCTGTTCAATATTGAGAGAGCGCGCATGGTCCACAACCAACATTGATTCGGGGCAAAGGGGGGCCACCGATGCGATGACTCTGTGTACCATAATGCGTGTGAAGTACTTTTTGTCCACTCTTTTTGTCCAGGGTTTTCTGAGCTTTGTGCGAGGGTATGGCGGCCGTGGTGTTGGTGTTGAACAGAGTCGCTTGCACATGAATGCAGTTTACGGCAGCTATCCGTTATCATTATGAATAATAATAAGTTGAGATTGGATCAATGACAGAGTTCCTTTCTGTTGTCAGTACAATCGTAAGGAACAATAACATTCATTTATTCAGTTATGTATTCAGTTTCAAGTTTCAGTTATATGAGATGCAAATCTAGCAGGAAATTACATTTATTATTTTCAAACGGGTGTACACCGAGGGAAAGTGATGTAGTAATAATTGTACTATCGATTCCCAGCTCTGTTCATTATTTTGTATGCAAAATAAAAAGCGTATCGATGAAATTATCAGTCGAAAAGGTGCCGGTTGAAATATTAGCCAATCTGCTAACACTATATACACTTCACTAACGGCTAACCATGGAATTCAAGCTGCTTTTGGATGTATTCTTAGAGTTATACTAAGAAATGACTTCGCCTCTGAAATGAACAACATTCCTACCTAATGCCACATTCTTTTGCGTCGACTGTGAATTCTGTTCCGTCCGCAAATAGAACGTTCACCATTTTGGAAGATCATAGATATTTGACTCTTAATCTTGACTGTTTCGAACGGGTGACCATTGGCGCTGATGATATTGTGTTGTAAATTTCATTGTTCGTCGTTGTTCTGAATGGTGAACCGTGTCGCTATTCATTTACCCGAGACGCGGTCGACAACACTTAGCATGAATTTGGCGGAGCATGGCCTGCAAGCTGGGTCGAGGAATAATATTAGTAATAACCATATGATAATAGTAATAATCATTTCAATAGTAATTCTAATAAAATGGAAACTATAATTATAAAAAATAATTATTACTTTCATTGATTCCTGACGAATTCAGAAGGAACCTAATGCAGTCATTTCGTTGTGCCAGTGGGGGGTGTGACGCCCAACTTGTAAACATGAGAACTTGATCAGGTCTGAGTTAATCTCCTCCTACTTGGCCGTGTGTTCCCCATGATATTACATGATCCCTATTGTTTTGTGGTCAGGTCAGATGTCCATCCTGAGGTCCCCCAGAATTCAAGTCTGAAACCTTTTAACTCGAATAAGTCCCAATGGTTGGTCTGATCAGGTTGAAATTTGGTGTGTAGTTTTCTTATGGGGAGCACAGGAACCCCCCTATTGTTTTTGTTGGGTATAGGAGCGAGTTGTAATTCTGGCCCAAAAATGGGTCTGAAATTTGGGACAAGCGATATTTTGGCCAATTTTGGCTGTAACACTATAACTCTCGACCCTGCTGTATGGTAGGAAGCTCATACTTAGTATGTGTGTTCTCCATGAGAGTACATGAGCCTATTGTTTTTGGGTCAGGTCAGAGGTCATCCTAGGTCCCAGAAGTCAAAGTCTGAACACCTTGTAACCACGATAAGTCCGGAATGGTTGGTCTGATCGAGGTGGTTGAAATTTGGTGTGTAAGCTTTCTATGGGGAGCACAGGAACCCTATTGTTTTTGGTATAGGTCGGGGGTGAATTGTGGGTCAAAAATAAAAATTCGTGAAAAGTCGATATTTTGGCTAAGTTGGCTTGTAAACACGATAACTCGACTCTGCCCTGGATTAAGCTCATATTTCGGTATTGTGTTCCCGCACGATGAGTACATGACCCTATTGTTTTTAGGGTCAAGGAATCGCTCACGAAGCCTTTTGGCCTTCTGGTTTCTACCTAGTAGTTGCGACAAAGTGTGTTGACCCTTCTGTTCAAGTAACTACCTTTGCTTTCTTCAACGCATTCCTTGATAATGCACTCAGAATGCTATGCAAAAATCGACAGAGAATAATGTCATGGTTGATGTTATTATTATTATGAATTATTTTGCAGATGTGAGTTTGTTGATAGTGATGAGCCATCAATTTCGGGGGATTCAACCAAGGGACTTCGGGACTGGCTTTCATAGTACCCGCCGTCCTGGGGGCACGAATACAGTGCATGTACCCGTTCAGGCAGGGCGGAATAGCTGTTGGCGTGGGGACGACTTTCCACCCAAATTCGACTGTTACAGAGAATCGATCTCAGACCGTACCAATCATACAGAGGAGTTGACATTCAGGTTGCCTGCTGAGTCGATATTGGGTCGTGTTATTCAATGACGATGACAACAATGACGGGAACGTGGAATCCCACAGCGTTTTGCAAACGTTTCCGCCGTTCTTAACCGCAGGTAGTCCTTGAATGGCTGGAACGGGAATCAATAGCCTGTGTCAAAGTTTAGTGACCTTGCATGAGACTGAGTATTGCTTCCTCCTTTTTCCTCAACTCAAACCTGTTTCCTAAGGATCTATGCAGTTATAAGGTCTACGTAAGTTCACGTTGAAGTTCACTAGTATCATGTTTTCATAGTGCAAGGCTAGGATTCCATCCATTGTTCGTATGCGTGTCCAGGATGGATGTGAAAATCACATATCTACGAGAACGTACGTTTTTTCAGAGATGTACTGTGCACAGAGAATACATGATAAATTATGCGTAAATATACCATCAAAACGTATTAGGGCCCATTCAAATTGTCGTCGATTGGCTTTTCGAGACGGTATTCCTTCAAATTCATTCCTGTATACCCTCCGTATCCGTATTAGATAGTAACATGTTCTATTTCGCCTATTTAGCGTTGATTTGCTTCCATTCAGAACTGTTCTTGCCTTTTGTGGAACCCACTATCTATGCAAACTAAATAGAGCATAATCAGACCTTGGCTCCATCACAGCTCACGTGGAATTGCGATTTGCACTTGCGTATCGGACCACCTGGAGCTTCACATGTATGTGCAATAAACCCTTTTTTTGAACGGAAAAGTACGATTGACAGTCTTCCTGATAGCTGTGTATAGAGTTCGAATCGGTTACCAAATATACACTGCCTTGAAAAACGTACTCAAATAAGAGCTGGAGTTGAGGGCACATACGCCTCGAAACAAATGGGCCAAGATATTTCAGCAAGATGACCGAACAGCAGTTAAACACTAACACAAAACGCAGTTCAGTGAGGAGTGACAATATGAAGAGTTGTTCATGAGGGTGGAATCTCTCATGGAATGGTCTACCTGTCAGCACTTGATTAATGTTATCTTGGCTGCCGAAATTTTACTCATAATCACGATGGATTCATGGTGAACTAAGAATACTTTATTTATCCCCAAGTTTTCAATCTCTAGTACATACTAGTTTTGTTTGGAACCTAGTCCTACCCAAAAACCCTCAGGGAGAAATAATCAGGATTCACATCCTACACTTATGTTGAATCAATGGTAGCTAGGTATAGAACTTACTTTAAAAGAAAAGGGTTTCAAGCGATCGCTTGGCATGCCCTAACCTGACTAGCTTTACCATGTAGTCTCGCTCCGCGGGAATCGAGTTTGAGTTCCTATTTTCGGAAAACAGACACGTTATAGTACAGATGAGGCCATGTTTCTTAAAATATTACGACTTACCTACCTACCTCATCATAAATCAACTAGGCGTTCGCTTCTGCACTTGATTTAACGTGACGCTATATTGAATAGCTCCGCCAATTCTGCTGAAGCTCCTTTTAATCCTAATATCAATGTATCTCCCATTTAACATACATCACGTGACCTTTCCAGCTATGTAATTTCCCTGTTGAACTATGATACTATGTCGAACTTTGTCATATGCCAAGTCATTCCTGACGGCATAATGAGTTGTCTAGTTTAACCGTGACAGTTAACCTAGACGATAAATGCCTACAAATACGTTCATAAACATTGAGGCGACAAATTTTAATTACTCTTCGTGCAATAATTACAGTGATAATAATATAATATCTATATAATATGACGAGATTTACTCATTCAACTGAAAATGTCCACTGAATTGAATCATACGAATGCGTGCACTAAAAAACTTGAAATTGGTTTTCTGAATATGAATCACCTCTATCCTAAGGTTGCCCAATTTCAATCGCTTCTTATTGCTGCAGAAGGTAGAGATTTTAACAATTTGGTATCAACGAAACGTTTCTAAATGACTTTCAATCACTGACCAGGATGTGTCCCTCCCAGTCTATAACATAATCCGTAAAGATAGGCAGGGTAAACATGGTGGGGGGTCGCTGCCTATATAAAGAACGATACCTCTTTTATACGACATTCCGAATTCGAATTTACGAATGTCGAAGCATATGGTTTGAAATAGTTTTAATAACATTTATTAGAAATTTTCAGTATAATATTTAACCGCTACGCCCTGATTCGGGCAAAATTTAGGTTTATCAGTTTCATTAATGATTTTAAACCTATATTTCTTTCATCCACACTGACCATTTTAATAGTGGTGATTTTAACATAAACTCCTAAATAGTTTTTTCGAAAGGTGGCAACAAGAAATTTGATATTTATACTTGGTACAATGGTGAACGGAGTGGCCGAGAGACGAAACGTCTGCCACATGATAGACCTGTTTATACTACAACAGGAACCGTGGTGACGGAATGTTGAGTATCACAGTCACTATAAGTATCACTACGCCTAATCTGTTACATGCCATTAATGTATCGAAGAAAAACAAGGAAACACTACCACGACGCAATTAAATATAGACCTATAAAACAAAAAAAGATCAGGTATCATTTGCTTCCGACACCAGATGTTCTCGTGACCCGCGGTTGTTAGAAAACTTGTACAAATCTGGCAGTACAACACTGGGATGTTTTTTTAGGAATGTTGCAATAACATGCCACCCTGAAGGTAAAAGAAAGTGAAAAAGAACCCACAACCAAGATGGTTTACCAACGATATACGTGAAGCAATCAATATGCATAATAGAGCTAAAAAGGGGGGAAAGAATTCCGACAACCTATCGATATTTGGAAATAAGGTGACAATCGCATGATTCGCGCGGCAAAGAGCAAATATTTTCATCAAGCATCAGCATTGCCATGAATCGCAATGTTCAGTCAAAAGACACAGGTATGCAAAATTATAATATCCCCGAATGTATTGGTCATGCCCGACACTGATATTTCGGATCCTGTAGGTATAGTTGAAGCTTTCAATTCTTTTTTTTTACTTTCCTCGCCATAATATACTAATGTTTTCAGATGATGAGTATACCCAAATGACGTGTTGACATTTTGTCTTTCGATTTGCCAGACGATTGCAACCGTCACATTCCAGAGGTTTTAGAGGAATTTTGTATTTCAATATTTGAAAATTTGAACTCGAGTAAAAGCTACGGACCTTGATGGTATCATTGAAACTCCCATGAATTACGGGAGTATTATACCCACATACTTAACAACAGTAATTAGAAGTGATGTATTTCCGTCCAGCTGGAAACATGCAAAAGTAAACTCCGATTCATAGAGGTGACTCAAAGCTTGATGTATTTAATTAACGTCCAATTTCATTTGGCCATTTTATATCTAAACTGTTTGGAAAAACATGTACAGTCGCTTTAACAGATACTTGAAGTGCACGACCTCTTTGTAATTGCACAGTCCTGGATTGGGAGAAATCACTCATGTGAAACGACGGCTTCGATTAGATCGTAGACAACTGGATAGAAGCTATACATAAAGATTACTGCATGGGAACAGTATTTTTAGATTTACAAAAGCATTCGCGACTTGGTTACCCAGACATTCTAATGAAAAAACCTCCGTTTTTATGGTTTTATGTGAAAAAGCAATCAAGGTTCTCGTCATACCCTTACTCGTAAAAAAGTACTTACGTGAACGTTGTGCTGTTCACCCCCAGAGACATCCATGCCGGAGTCTCCCAGGAATCCATCCTGGACCACTCTTATTTCCATACATAGAAATGATTTGGACTTGTATCCCTGCTGCTCAATTGTTTGCCGATCGTAATGCAATGATCTACTTTTTATACCGTGAGGGGTGAGACTATTTGTGGACCTGAATGAAATCGCAAACTGACCTGAACTGTTGTAAAGTACGTGGGTAAGAAAAACAAAATGGTCACTAACACAAAGAATACTACATCTAGCTGGTTGGATCGAAACAAAGGATTCTACCCTAAATGAAGATATTCCTGAACAGTCACTGTTGACGGAAGCTGTCTTGAAATATAATCGGTGGAAAGCTATTTGGAATAATGATTGACAGCAACTTGTCATGGATTAGCCAGATTGACCATATTTGTAATATTAACTCAGTACTGGCCCTCTCACACTATAAGATCAATCTTGATTATTAATACGAGAATCTTTATTATGATTGGATACTTCTTCCAATTTAGACTATTGCAGTATCATTCGGGGACTTGCTAGTGAAAGTACTTGTTTTAGGGATTATTCCGCCTTCAAAAAACAGCGGCAAAATAATATTAAAGATGGATTGTCCGTCGATTAAAACAAATCTTGTAAACGATATACTGCACCCACAATTTAGCTAAATTGAAAGCGATGGTATAATATTTTCACGCATTTGGGTCCGTCCCAAATAAAATGATAATAATATTATTGAAAGTATGTGATTCCGATATATACCAGTTGTGCTTGCACATTACAATATTTGGTCGTGACGTCATGCAGATTTCGCCGTCGCTTGTGCCTGGACGCCAGCAGACGACAATCCATCTTTAAATGCTTCTTTGAAGACAATCCAACCGATTTATTTCAACGTTCAAAATGGAAACGATACTATGCTATTACGGAAAACGACTGTGTATGGTATACAAGGGCATTGAGCGGCCAACACCGAGTATTTTACCTATTATGTTTTAGTATGTTTTTATGTAACACTGCTGAAATACACAATCACTCACTCCTCAGTTCGCTTCCACTAGCATATATATGTAATGGGGGAAAACAAACTACCATACATATATAATGCTGCTAGGGAATGGATGAATCTTCCAGCAAAATTCAAAAATGCAACCTCTCTGACCACTTTTATGCAACTCTTAAACCTGCGAATACCAGTGAATTTTACTACTTGATTCGCTGTATGGTAATGAGGATACTTCCTTATTTTATGCAATGCATTTAGATATCAGTTTAATATATCTTCCTCAACGATTAAAACGGGTTTTAACATATGTTTTGAATAAACGAGTGAACTTTACTACTTGATTTGAAGTTTAAAATGGGTGTTTCATATTTCCAAGCCTTGGTTATCATATTTGAATTTTCATTCTCTATAATCTGTGTTTGTCTCATACTGCTTTGTTGTTATAGTAAGGGCCCCGGGTACGATAGCTTAGAGTTTTTTTTCACCCTTTTAAAAGTCTAAATAAAAATAAAAAACGTGTCATATTTTTTCTTATTCCTTGAAGACAGTCCATGAATCTACGCATGCAGATATGACAGTGCGTTGAGTGTGTGGGTGGGTGGGTGTGACGGCTGGCTCGTGGACACGATAACTCGAGCTCGTAATTGAGAGGTGGGTTTCCAATGATGAAGTACATGAATCTCTATTGTTTTCGACCTGATAAGTCCTGAATGTTTGACCCGATCAGTTTGAAATTTGACATGTCCATTCCTCACGATAGCGCGAGAAAAGTGTAGTTATCGTTGTGACAGGTTCGTTTTCTGGTGAAAATTGAGACATTGTGGGGGACTGAATATTTTGGGCAAATTTTAAGTTTTGGAATAACTTCCCCCCACCCCCCACCCCCACACTTGAATAGACTGATATCATTGATTGTATTCTTCCCTGATGGGTACCTGATCCCTATTGTCTCCGGGTCAAGTCCATGTGTCATCTGAGGTCCGCAAGAGTTCAAAATTTGTGAACCTTGTGAGCACGACATGAGTCCGGAACCTTGTCCTATCCCCCCGAGGTTGGATTTGGTGTTTTTTCATCAATATCATCTGTTCTTTAACTGTCATGTTCATATAATGATCGAGTCAAGGAACCACTAGTTTTTTTTTTTTTTTTCCTCCAAATGAAGCCACTAGGGAATGCTATATGTAATCCGGCAACATATCAAAATCCCCGCTGTACTGAAGACAATAAAATACAAAAGGAACTGATCGCAACTTCCCATTCCAGTCTTCCAAACACTTCGGTACGGTATTTTTAATCGACTTTCCCTTTTGTGTGTCGAATTTCCATACATTTTGGTCCCACAAATCAATAACACTCTCAGTTCATGTCTGACTAAGCTTGGACTATATGTGATTCCAAATGAGATATTGTTGAAGCAATAGTTGTTGTGTTGTTGCAAGAATCGACTAGAAACCAAGTGGTTTGAATGATCACTGTTGAAGAATACAATCAGCGCAATCTAAGCAGTAGGTTATGTATTCTCGAAGTAATTATTCGCCTGTTATTTGGTCTTGCCAACGACAACTCAACAATGGTGCAATGGTTTGAGGATTCTGTCAACACACATCAACGTATTTGACATTTTAACCGTCAATATTACCTATACTGCTACTGATGTAACAATGTTCTCGTTTTTCTTTCAGAAATCCCAACGTCCATTGAGAAGTAGGTGTCGGGAGCTACTCGAATAATAGACCACCTCGTAACCGTTCGTTGTATGCTGGAATCTTGTAGCCATCGAGCGACCTGGGAACTTCAATTGATTTTCCCATGGCAACCTAGAGAGCACACCGTCGTCCTATCGGCGCGCTCCTAACCTGGGAGTTAGCACGATGCACAGGTTTAGTTTTTCCAGATTTACCTGAATCCAGAGACAGTTTTTGATCCGTGGAAGATCGTGGGTGTCAATGTTTTCAGCGAATTGCTACGGTCGCGCTTGTCCTCTCGCTATTTCCGGTCACGGCAGAAGATTTACGCGGTATGTATTTATGTATGTTTGTATCGTGCCCCTCATAAACACTAACCCTTAGGGCGTCCTGCATCTGTTAGGACCACAGGCAACCCACGTTCGCTCGGCAGCAGCCCAGAGGTCGAAACAATAGGCCTTTCCCCGAAACATCGTTTCAATAGAGCTGGACATCACGCTTGATTGCGCGCCCTGCTGAGGAGCATTGAGGGCGCCCTGCAGTCCACGTGTTCGCCTCAGAGGCGAGTCTGCCATTGGCCTTAACGAGTATTTCCCATACGCCGTTTAAGGAAGTGGTATGATGTGCATGTATGACTATGCATGTAATTATGCACGACGACTACCACCATTGGCGCGTACGTGAGCATGCCTGCCCCGAACCTCCTCTCGTCGCCGTGGAACATCGAAACTCGGCGTAGGCTCCGGGGAACCCTCTTATCAAAGCTGGGCTGCCCACGCTCCGCTGCCCACTGGGTGCCAAAGCCCGCGGGGCGCACGTTCTGCAGGCGAGCCGCGGGCGCGCTCTGGGCTGCCGGTCCCCCTTAATGGAAACAAGTACTTTGCTGGAACCCCTTAGCGCAACCGACGTGCGTATGCCCTGTCATGTAATGTATGTTATGTATGTATGTATGTATGTAGTATGTATTGGTATGTATGTATGCCTGTACGCACGATGACTACCTTAGCGCGTACGCAGATGCCTTGCCCCGACCCTCTCTCGTCGCACGTGACTCGAACTCGGCAGTAGGCTCCGGGGAACATCCTTATAAAGAGCTTGCGCCACGCTCCCGCTTGCCCACTGGGTGGCCACCCCTGCGGGGCGCCACGTTTCTGCGGCGAGCCGCGGCGCGCTCGGGGCTTGCGGTCCCCCCTCAGCAAAAAGTACTTTGCTGGAACCCCTTAGCGCACCGAACGTGCGTATGCCTCTGTATTTATGTTGTATGTTGTATGTATGTAGGTAGGTATTATGTATGTATGTAATTTGTATGTTATGTATGTATGTATGTAATGTATGTACTCACACGACAACTACCTAAGCGCGTACGCGAGATGCCGCCCCCGCACCTTTCTCTCGGTCGCAAGTGAACATAGAAACTAGCAGAAGGCTTACGTACTTATTCGCCTCGGGGTGTTATGCCTTCCACCCGAAGGTGCTTTCAGCTGACTAACAGGAATCCTTGTTCCGGAAAATTGTAGAGGCTCCAGTCTCGGATGTGGAAGGACACCGCGAATCTCTCTGCCTACTCTTCTTCGAAGAGTGCCCTGAGTAGCGAGCAGGGGGAGAATTCCTGCTCCCGGGATCGCGCCATTTAACGTCCCCATCCGACAAGACGAGAGTGTAGCTTCACTCGTGCACGCCACTTTTTCCTACACGAGAAGGAGCGGGGGGGAAAGTTTGTGGCTGTGACGACACCGGGGTAGCAGTAGGCTTCCCGCGAACGTTCTCCTTATAATCTGTGCCGCCACGCCCCGCTGCGCCACTGGTTCCACCCCCTCGGGGCTCGGTTTCCCTTAGCGAAAACAAGTACTGTGCTGGTACCCTTAGCGCTTCGAACGATGCCCTGTATGCCTGTATTTGTTGTATGTATGTAATGTATGTGTGTTGTATGTATTATGTATGTATGTATATATGTGTAAATGTATGTAGGTATGTATGTTGTATGACGCCTCCTTAGCGCGTACTCGAATGGCCGCCCCGCCCTCCTCTTGTCGCAAGCACGCGCTAGGGGCTGCCGGTCCCCTTAGCGAAAACAGTACTTTGCTGGTACCGCCTTACGCTCGAAACCGTGAGTTATGCCTGTACTGACTCTGTTTGGATACGCTTGGCTGCTTTGAGAGTGCCTTTACGCACGACGACTCCCTCAGCGCGTACGCGAGATGGTAGCCCCGACCTCCTCTCGGTCGCACGTGAACATCGAACTTATACTATTTATGTATGTTTTTCCATACGATGACTGACTTTTCATTTCGATACCATTTCAACAAATAAGGTACCCTCTACCGTTACGTGTTTTTTTTCTAAATTTCCACATGTCTGCTTGTACCACCCACTAGCGTGGTCTATTAGGTTTTTGTGATAGTTCTGACTGAATCATACATTCTTCAAAAATCCAACACCATGGAGGTTTGTGGATATGATCTAGTCCTCTATTTATGTCGCATGTGCGACCCAAACAAGTAGTCATATTTTTCCCTTCCGATTTTTACCCGTGCGCCGAGTTTTCCATCGTCATTACCAACGTTGGTTTTTTATGGCCAACCGAACTGCCCAACGCCGGACGATGAAATCGACTGTGGTAAGTAACTACTTACTCCTTGAACTTTGAGGCCATTCAAAACATTTTGATATTTGAGGTGAATTGGCGATACTTCGCATAAAGTTGTTGTCCATATTTGTCATATGTGACCTCAGCGGACACAATGTTGCAAATTGTTTTCCACAAAGTAAACGACAAAGCCATTTCGTACTATTTTTGTCAATCATACTACAGATATCGGAGGAACGGGTATGACCATACTCCAGTCAACGAATCCCCTGATCGCATACCAGCATATAATACATACACGATGGGAGTATTACACGGATGGGGCGGATGTTGCCTTCGTCGTACAGTTTAGAGAACTTAGTCTGGATTACTCGTAGGCTTCTACGCCGGGACCGGGCCGATCACGCCGGAGGGGAGCGCCATCGACTACCAACCCATAGTAGACTGCTACTTGGACGAAGGACCCTGTCAGAGACCTCTATCTGAATCAAGCATGGTGTGTATAGAATTAAGGCACTGATGATGACTTCCGTTCCAGTCAGCTCTGGGCGGACGTAAGGATTGTACAAATCGGCGAAGGTATTGTTCACAGATATATATAGATATATATATATATATATATTATATATATATATATATATATATAGTCTATATATATATATATATATATATAATAGATATAATATATATAATATATATATATATATACTATATATATATCATAATATATATATATATATTTATATTACTAAGAATGACGGTGAGCGCGTATTGCAAAGAACTAATGACAATAATTTGGTTAACCAAACTGTACTCCGATTGATGAGAAAAAGTTAACAAACCCATTATTGGATACGCACGGTATTATGAAACACACGCATATATTATCGATAGTAATACTGCTGAGAAACTATGTGTGTAAACTGCTAGAAATTAAATAATATTGATTTAGTGTTCCTACCATTCGGTTTCAGTGTTTCCTAGCCTATTATACATCTGTCTCTGTCACTCTACGTCTAGAGTCGGTACCGCCCACTTGCCCTTGCCCGTGCTCTCCGGCGTGATATATATCTAATATATCTATATATATATATATATCTATAATATAGATATACTATATATATATATATATATATTATATATATATATATATGATATAGATATATATATATATATATACTATATATATATAATGCGCCAAACTTGTTTACTATGTGTAAAGTTTCCAGGGACACTCCCGCACTATTTCCGATTCAACAGGATAATGATTGCGTCTCGACAGAACCTTAAGTCTGCCTCTAATACTGTAACCTCTGCGGAGTCAGTACATCGGGGAAACATAAAATAACATCATGAGGGAGCCGAATTGTGACCCAACACCGGTTCAAGCCCATTCAGACCCAAAAAATTGAGAAGCCACGGTTGCTTAGCATTTCAACATGGTCAGTCACTCCATTGAAAACCTGAGAGTGATTGGCATCGTCCATGACCCAAATTGGTCACTAAATCCCGCAAAGCGAAAGAATAATTAAGGGAATGAACCTGAAAACGAACCACAAACATTTGTCTGAAATCATTCGGAACGACCTCCATACAAAAGAGATAATGGTAAGCACTCGCACCCCCTCCCTATTTTGCCATTTAATCACCAAGGCGCATATTGGCCTGCATTGTATTAATTCCTAGTTGATGATTATGTCCGGTCAATCATGAGGCGCCAAATTGGCCTCCCCTGTATAATCCCCACAGGGATTATCCCTGTCAATCAGCGAACATTAATTAGCCTACCCACTATGTTCCTAGACTATGAAGTTCAGCCGTCTCTGAGTTATCCATTCTGTCGTCACTGCATGACGAAAGGACTTAGTATGTCGAAAGCGAGGCACTCAAAATATATCGGATGTTTTACTCACAGTTCCTAGCTCACTCGATATTTAGGGCATATCATTTCGAGACCAGGGTATCTTTAGTAGCCTTGTGTTTTACAGTTTTTTTGCCCTCTTGGCTATATATATATATATATATAATATATTATATATATATATATATAATATATATATATTATAGATCATATAATATATATATATATATATATATTATAGATATAGGATATATATATATAGATATATCTATATATAATATATTATAATATATAATATCATTATAATAATATATCTCTAATATAATATATATCGCACAACTTGTTTCAAAAGTTCCAGACATCCGCATATTTCCGATTCAACAGGATATTGATTTTGCGTCTCGAAGACCTCGTCTGGCCTAATTTCTGTAACCTCTGCGGAGTTCAGTACACACGGGGAAACAAAAACATCCTGCGGAGAGCGAATGACCCACACCCGGTTTTCAGCCATCAAGACCCAAAAAATTGAGCCTGGCCGGTTGCTAAGCATTTCAATCTGTCAGTCACTCCATTGAACCTGAGGTGATTGGCATCGCGACCATGACCCAAATGGCCACTGAAATCCCGCAAAGCGAAGAAAATTACTGGGAATGAACCTTACAACGCCCCACCATTTGGTCTGAACTTCGGAAACGCCTTCCATCACAAAAGAGAATAAGGTACCACTCGGCAACCCCCTCCCTATTCTGCTATTTGTTAATCACCAAGGCGCAAATTGGCCTTCTTAGTATAATCCTGTTGATGATTATGTCCTGTCAATCATCACTGATGCCAAATTGGCCTCCCCTGTATATCCCCACAGGATTAATCCCTGTCAATCAGCGAAACACTAATTAGCCTCACCCCACTATTGTCCCTATGACTATGAAGTCTCAGCCGTCTTCTCGTCGATTTATCACTTCTGTGGTCACTGCCACTGACGAAGGACTGATAGTGTCGAAAGCTCTGCATCCAAACATACGGCTGTTTTAACTCACATTTTTCCTCCTAGCTCAATCGCTATTTCGCATCATTCATTCGAGATCCAGCCTAAATCTTTTACGTAGCCATTGTTGTGTTTATTAACAGTGTTTTTGCCTCCTTGTCTATATTATTATATATATTATATATATATAGTATATATATATATTATATATAATTATATATATAAGATATATATATATATATATATATATTAATATATATATCATATATATATATATATATATATATATATATAATCAATCATATCATATCTAATCATATATTATATCATATCAGATCTTGATAAGATGTCCTGACTAAGTGAATACACGTGCATTACCGGTAATAACACAGGACGGCAATATAATTCTGTTGAATTTGTGATAAGTGTACGCCCAATTACTGATGTGAGCCGTGTACGTGTAGTGCGCGCGCGTGTGTGTAACGGTGTGTAT